>JAAVUD010000040.1:0-83626 GCA_014898915.1 Fusarium chlamydosporum | reverse complement strand
GTGGTTGTGGTAGTCTCTGCAGGAGTAGTGGTTGCACCTGTAAGAGTGGACTCTACTGTTTGAGTGGTGGTTTCAACGGCTGTCTCAGTTGACGTAGCCTCAGACTCAACAATGATAGTCTCCGTCGTACCCACTGAACTCGCAAGAGAGCTGGTGTCGAGAAAGGTCGAGGCCGCGAGAGTAGTCTCCTCTGCAGCAGATGTCGAAATCACAGTAGATGTTTCAGATTGCTCTGCTGAAATAGAGAGACTAGCCGACATAGCTATTTGGATTAGCAATTGGGTGTCTATAGTTATGTGTTCTTCTTACCTGTGGTCCGTGGTCGACAAACACTTCCAACAGCCACACCGAGACCAGAAAGGCCAACGCCTAGAGAGAGCAAAACGCGAGACCGCATATTGACAAATGACGGAAGTGAGAGACAAGAACGATAAAGGAATAACAAGGAAAAGAAGAAAAATAGGTGCTAGTCAGGAGAATATATAGAGCCTCCTTACCCCCGGTCGGAGAAGTCCGGACCCACCTTATATACCAATAGTTTAGTCTTGGCACTGACTATTGTTTTATTTGTGGATATTTTATGGCTTTATTGGACAAATTTTATTGAACCGGAGCGGCTTTATATATGAGAAGTGATATTAAAATCCGCAAGGCGTTTTGACCACACGAGCCTCAGAAGTAAGAAAAGCAGAGTCACCTGACAAGACACATTACAAACAATAATAGCCCACGGTACAAGCCCAAAATGAGGGGAAGAAGTTAGATAGAACACAATCAATAAAGACATCAAGCTGAATGCATAATAAGTTCTACCTAACCGGTTCAATAGATTTTCAATAATTCCAAGCCACGGCTACAACTTTGCCCCAAGGCAATGGCAATCTACGAAGCGCATTTGCAGGAGTTCTCAAAGAGGATGCTGGTACTCATCCAAGTTCCGGCTCTCACCTACAATGGCGCTAGAAACCCCGATCATTTGGGACAATGCATACAGCCACATGCTTTGCATTCCCACCGAGGAGCTGCATCTGATTATGGTTTCAAATATCACGACATTACTTTAAACTTGCATTCCGCTTTTGACTGCTCAACTGGCAACGTGCTGTGTACGAGATGGCCCGAGCGATTGTACACTAGTTATCAAATTATGAGCTAATAATCCTGTTCAGACATATTTCAGTTACAAACTAATTATCTCGAAGGACAACATAAGGCTTCTCGCGTTGGCATGAAGGACGTCCTGCAGTATCTCAATTTTCCCTAACTTTCAAGGGTTCTGTGGTAACTTCAACGCAATCTATCAGTTCTTGCGACGGATCTTGGGCTGGTAGTCTGTGACTGGACTACCGTCAACCATATACCCAAGTGGTAATTTGTAGAACTCAATAGTTTGCGCACGATCACTATCCTGGATTCTAGGTGGGAACTTGTAGCTCATGACCGAACTGGGATTTTTCTCCATGAACAGCTTAGCACCTTCGCCCTCAGGCTCGTTACCCAAGTCGTCACCTTCAATTGCAAATTCGTGTCGGAGACCGAGAACGTGGCCGATCTCGTGCAGGAAGATTTCTTTCAGGATGGATGTGTTTTTACCCTCAAAGGCATACGAGAAGACAATCACATCCTGATCAATCTCATGTGGGAAGAAGGCTTGAGCCAGCGCTCCATCATCGAATTCCCCGTTGACTCGATATACGAGGTAGAAATTTGCGCTATCCCGACTGGTAGTTTCAGAGAAAGTAAGGCCAATTTGGAGCTTAGCCCAGGTATCGGCAGCGGCTTGGAATTCTTTGGCTGCGAACCTTGCCTTGTTGGTATCTGGAAAGGTATCCGTTTTGACAAAGTATTGGAGCTTTCTGCCACCAGGTGGTGTAACATCCCATCGTGGTATGATGGTGCCGAAACCGATGACGAGGGAGTCGGGCTTGTCTGGTGCGTTGTCGCCAGTGGTACCCTCGAGGTTGGAAATGGGAGCAGGGCCAAAGCTTGGATCCGTATCCTCTTGGGTACGACAAGAGTACTTGACAGGTTCAGAAGTGGTATTGGTAGCCATGGTAGCGACTGGGTTGGTTCTACCAGAAGATAGAGCCGCGGCGGCACGTTGGTTGATATTGCCGCACCAAGGTTTACTTGGTTGAGCCAGATTGAAAAATAAGAAGAAAGTTGGTCTGGGAGGGGGTTTATGTATTTGGGGACAGTAACGAGCAATTGCGTTGGATCGCTGCCAAGTACATGCAAATCTGTGCGTATTTATAGTTGGGATTCTATTATCGATTGCGTCAATGCAAGACTACCATATCACATATCAACATTCTGTGTCTTGTATTGGAACGTATCAACCCCGCGTTACAGAGCACTTTCACTCAGCCGCAATACTATGCTATCATTGATGACGGTTCAGCTCGCCACAAGCAACGCTGGGCTGACCTCAAGTTCCATGCATGATTAACAACCACGGCTTATATCCAATGATCTGAGACCGTTGGATTGGTGTGATACTCCTTGCTGCTTCTGCATGGTGCTGTTTCCGTCTTGTTCAGCGAGATAGTGTCTCAGCAATATGTTTTGGCTGAAACAGATGTCTCAATCTACCTTACCACTCGGAAGGTTGTCAATTTGTTACAGAAAGTAACCTTCGAGGCGGCGAGCTCTATGGAGATGAAGACCAAGACTAGTCACATCAACGGCAGCCGTTCAAAGCTTGGTTCTGGTACGAGAAAAATTAAGAGTTGAGATAAGACAGGGCACTCGGTTTAGTGATTGCGGGGAACAAGCCAACGCGTGCTATCGATTAAAAGCGCATATACAGATAGACTAAAACGTAGCAAGCTGAGAACCTACTGTTAAACATACCCCGTGTGGATGGTGGTGTGATGGAATGAACAGCCTTCATTGGCCATCGTTTTCAGCTCGGCTGTTGCCGTCTGATCCTCCAACTCAAAGTCCACGACTGTACTGTTTCTATCAACTTGTCTCAACCTGATTAGTACCGCCACTACGTCAGTATGCAGAATTGGTGGCAATGTCATGATAGGTTGGCATGTGAGAACTTTGAGAATGGTGCTCACGATACGATTGAGGTTGCGAGATAAAGGAAAGGCGACGCAGACCAATTAAAGTACGGGAGCTTTTCCTTCCATATGTCTCGAAATGTTCCCCCACATAGTTGTCGTATTCGTGACCATGTCCGTAATACTACCTGCGAAAGTGGGCATGGCGAGGAGGGGCTACTGAGTCAGCTTCCTCTTGCCTCGGCCTTACTGGTAGTTGTCATTAGCCTATTCAACACAATTGATAAGATATTTTTTGTGTAATAATACCTCGCTTAATCTGAAAGATGATACAGAGCTCTTGCTCTCTTTCTTCAACTTAAGCTCTTTTTCTTACATCACCATATCATATCATCCAGCAGGTTAGGATTCTCATTGAAATGTCGACCATCTAACCCATACTTTAAGTCCAAAAATGTTCGAAGTCGTGGAAGACATGCAAGAATCGCTTGCAATACCTGACAGAGTGTGCCCGGTTTGTAGAGCAATGTTTTCTGGCGTACGCCCAGAGAACGCAGTCGAGACGCCGCGCCAACAAAGCTGGGAACAGCTCCAGGAAGCTGCCAGGGCCGGATGCTATATTTGCAGATGGATTGTTCATATGGACCGTCATAACACGTCTGGCAAGCGATATGGGAAATTCAATTCATGTTATCAGATTGAGTTTGCAGGGGACGATATCACATATTGGAGTTTTGTGCGCATCAAAAGAGATGGCGGATATGATTTACTTCTGGGATTTTTGCCCATCATGGGGACAGATGTGTCATTCCTTGATCATGGCCTTCATAGTCAAGAGACCAAGCGACATCACCCATTTGGAGAGCCTTCCGATTACCCCTCTTCAGCCTTCCAACTCGGAGATTGCATGATATCCGAGGACGCAAGGAAGTGGATCGACGAGTGCAAAATGTACCATCAACAATGCCGTATACCGAACCGTACTTTCCGCCCTACTAGGCTAGTTGAGATCATCAGTTCGAACCGGGTAAAGCTAATATTATCGGCCAATCTTCCACCGAATGTGGAAGTGAACTACGTTGCATTCTCCCACTGTTGGGGTAACACAAAGAGGTTGGAATTGAAGAGGGAGAATGCCAGTCAGCTTTTTACAGGATTTGATACGGAGGTACTTCCTCGGACATATAAACACGCGATAGCTATTTGTGTTCAGCTGCAGTACAGGTTTATCTGGATAGATTCTCTTTGCATCTTTCAAGATTCGCGCTCCGACTGGCAACACGAGGCGACTATGATGGGCTCTGTCTACGCCAAAGCCGACCTCAACCTTTGTGCGGCCAGTGCCGCCGACAGCTCAGAAGACATCTTTCCCCACCGAGATCGAAACCTTCTGACTCCTTTGGATATTACTAGCCGATGGACAGGGGAAGAAGAGAGAAGACTTCGCATCGTCCCAATCGATTTGTTTTACGCTGACGTATCTCTCTCCCCACTTCGTAAGCGAGCTTGGGTTACCCAAGAGTGGTATCTTTCGAAAAGATCTCTCATCCTCGGCAGCATGCAGGCTTGGTGGCAATGCCATGGAAAGCTGGCATGTGAGACTGTTCCCAACGGCCTCACTGATGACATTGGTGTTATGAAGTATTGGAAAGCCGACGCAGATCCAATGAAGGAGCTAGGAGAGGCACTGGCAGACTACGGAAGAGTTCACAGCTCATGGCAATCCGTCACCGCGATGTATGCCAACACAGCTCTGACCAGGGAAGACGATCGATTGATGGCCTTTTCTGGAATAGCACAAGCATTCAGGGCTTCTCACAAAATGACAGAAAGGTATGTGGCGGGCTTCTGGCGTGGATTTCTCCCAGGGTCGCTTGCTTGGGCAAATACTGGAAGGAGAACGACCACAACGCGATCAAAGACCTACAAAGCTCCTTCATGGAGCTGGCTTTCACTGGACGGCCCATACGAACTAATTATGCCTACGGATGTTAATGATCTGGAGCAATTTTCCGTTGAGAACCTTTGGTTGCATTACGTTGATGACTCACATGACACCGGTTTGTTACGTGGAGGCGCCATCCAGCTGCGCGGCCATCTCATCGGGCCCGCCATTAGAGATTCTGACGGGCACTTGAGTGAAGACTTTGTTATTGATACTTACTGCGAGGGTTTCGAGGATGGGGACCGAGTTGAGTACTGGGCGGGTGGCGATCGAGTTATGCTCAAGATAATGCTTGATGAGAAGGATTCAAACCATGTTGCCATTGTTTCATACCTCGACGACCTCACACTAGGTGATTATCAACACGGGCTCATCGACGGCACGACGAGGAAGTCTATGCCATTTGAACATGCTGATGGTTTAATCTATTTGCTCCACACATACTCACAAATCGACCGTGAATCAGAGAGCGGGGTAGTCCAAGGTATAATTCTCTATCAACCACCTCATCAGCTTGGCGTATTCCATCGTATAGGTCGTTATGCCATTTTGTCTTCCGATGGTAAACTGGGCCGTTTGAGGACACTTGGTGATCGCTACCCGGCGTGTTCTGTTTTGATTCTCTAGAGTAGATACTTATCTTCATCTAGAAGTGTATATACTAAATATTCATCATTAGATATTTAAGCACAACGAATATCTACATACAAGATATCAGCAAAACGTATGACAGCTATGATAAGAACATACTATTGACAATTATTATTCCACCAGATGGCTGTGGCTGTGGGTGGACTTGTGACAGGGAAGAGAGGGTTATGGACATTGTTTGATAGTTTCGGTATATGTTCTTGTTTCCTCATTGGCATGCGCTCCCAGGATATATCGAAGCTCGAATAGGTGGACTCATTCGTGAGAGGATAATTGGTTATGCTTTAGTTGCGTTTGATCGATTTTGTATCTAACCTTCAAAATAAACCTAGAAAATTAACACAATTAATGGTTATCCTTGGTTCATATTAATGGACAAAGTATAGTGATAGGCAATGGAGTCAGTTCAACTCAATAGTGTAGAGCCTTTCCATCTGAGAAAAAACAATCAAGCTCTTCTCTTATAAGTCCAGGTACTGCCGGTCGTATTAAAGTAATGCATGTCATAAAAGCTTTGCAAGATATAATACAGGCTGAAGGGGCTATAAGGAGCCCCGCAGTAATATCAGTTAAATATAGCTAGTGATAACGCCCGCGCTTACGGGAGTGCTTAGCTAGAAGTAACATCAATCAACACAGCTACATACGGGCACAATCAATTACTTCTTCAAGGCCCTCTTGACTCTCTGCGGCTAGCCTAGCCATAACGTAGCCTGAGATACATAGCCTGGCAAAATTGAACAGCCACACCGTGAACCATATTGCGTATCACTCGTGGATATCTGACCATGTCCGTACCATCGACATTTGATACGCCCACATGAGGTGATATTCGTTTTGAAACATACATAATCCACGTCTCAACGACGTTAGCCAGTAATAGCTTTCAGCTATACTTGGAACTATTGAATCCAGAACTGATCTTGAGCCGATGTGGCTTACTGAAAGTAGAGAACGGTTTAGTTCAGTTTGTTTAACTGCGGCGATATCGAGACTAAGCTGAAGCTGGCTTGGCCTGGCTTGTTGGTAAACGCGACCAATCTATTTTACGTCCAACATCCCCGCTCCATCGTGTCCTACATATTCACCTATCTTTAAGCTGGCATAATCTCAAAACAAAAGACAGTCTTAATTGATATTATGGCCGAAGAATCATGGGATGTGAGTGTTCAAGACTTCGAGTCACATCAAGGTATCGTTCCCGAGTTGAAGTTAACTTCATACTAGACTACCCTCACTTATGTGCGTAGACGCGATGACCTTTTCGACATGTTCCCGCTTGACCAGATCTTGGAAATGGATGACGAAGGCTCACATGACTTCACTGTCAGCATCTGTGAAGACTTCTGCGATCAGGCCGAAGACGGCATCGCCGCATTGGAAAGAGCACGGTAATTGCACCTTTATCGCATACGAGGGTCCTTTTTAACCACCGATAGTCAAATTAGCGATATAGGCGCTCTTGGTAATCACCTTGATGGCTTGGCTGCGTCAGTTGGGGCAATCAGAGTCCGAGACACAGCACAGAAGCTGAAGCACCTTGGATCATGTAAGGATGAGAACAACAAGGAAGCTTTAATGTGCGATCAGGCTCTTTCCCGTGCTTCGAAGCTTATATATGGGTATCGGGAACAATGTAAGGAGACGATTGCTATTCTACGTCGGTTGGCTACCTCAGGGCATTAGTGACAGGATGAGATATATTTGCGTCTAATGAATATTGTAGGAGCGTCTTCCGAGACGAAGGTTTTATACCAGCTTCAGAATAGATCGTTTAGTTCTCGTGCCTGGAAACAAGCGCTTGGCGTGAGGTGTGATAACTGGTGTGGCCCGAATACCTCGCTGGGTGCTGGTGCATAACGAATACACTCCAATATTTGACAGAACAGACTGACACTCTCCCTCCAAGGCTACAGTTGTACGACTCAGTTAAGTCGGATACCCAAGTGGTCAAGTAGCTGGTTCATGTGACTTATGATAGGTACCTCCTTTCCGTAGAGACTCTGAGTCGTGTCGAGGGATATTGGCGAATATAACACAGCTTTCAGGTTTGTGTTTAGGGCCCCTTGGATGTCAGATTCCACGGAATCACCAACCATATAAGTTGTATCTGGTGATCCCCCGAGTTGTTTGATGGCGTATTGGAAAATGCGGCGGTCTGGCTTTGGGTATCCAGCTTCCTCGGATGTGATGATGCGATCGACCAAGTGGCGTATCCTTATTGCGCTAGCCTTGGCCGATTGGTCTTCAGTTTGCCCGTTGGTAACAATAGCTGTGACATAGCCAAGTTTTCGTAGTTGGGTCAGCAGTTCAATACTTCCTGGTGTCGCACGTCGGGACGCCCTGTACGCTGGCTGATACGTAGCGCGGAAGTCAATGACATCTTGCGAGCTTGGCTCCAGCAGCCCGAGTCCCTGGAAGAGTAGTTTCACTTTGACGGTATCCTTTTCTTCGTAGGTAATAAGCTTCTCTAAATACCGATCGTAAGCCTGTTGAAGTGAATCATTGTACTGGTCAATCAGCGTCTGGGTCTCAATGTCGGCGAGACCAGGGTAACGTTCCTGGATGGCAGAGATGGCACAATGAAGAGAATGATTATGGTCGAAAAGAGTATTATCAAGGTCAAAAAGAATTAGCTTCGTTGGATAGGGTTCCATTGTGAGAGAAACAGCTAGGCCAACAGTGATTGATACGCTTAAGTTGGCTGGGATCGGTCGATGTTTGGAGTTGAGAGAAAATGAAATAAGAACGAGTTTGTCTCTTGAAGTAAATATTGCAAATGCCCTGAAGCGAGTGGGCGAGGATTTCCGGTCAGGAATAAACTCTAACATTACCTTTCGTCTGACGATCTTTTTTACGAGAGAGGCAACATGTGTGCTTTCCTACAAGTCGCATCCCGGGCTGAAGTTTCATCTAACCTTGCTTTACGACTGCGCGAGCGACACTTTCTGTGACTTGCTTATCTTACTATGTCAAGATGCGCCCTAGGACAGTCCGGGGACGAGAAGAGACGATAATTGTGATGTGAAGAGGCAATGGGAAGCTTTGTTGAAACTCGAGATACAAGCTTGTCACAACCCGAGTCCAATCCCTTATGAAAGTTCTAATGTAGGATACCCCCAAAAATCTACTTTACACAATTTGGGGTCTAGTCGGAACTTTTGCACGCACACTGTGAGAACGTGACATCATCCAAGGCTCAGCAGCCACTAGAGGTTCCGTTTTTAAGCCACCCTAATTCAAGCCAGCGCTTCACTGCAAATTTAACCCTCACAGAGGTCTATCTTTACTGACAGATACATCTGACGTTGGACAACAACCGACCATGTTTGTGCTCTTCAGACACTCGACTTCCACTACGGCCATAACATACGATTAGAAGCAGGTGTTTGTGTATAATATATTGTAAACTCGTATATTCTCATCGGGGCCGCACAGATGTAGCCTCTGGCTCCGAGCATTATTTACCTCGACTGCCAGCTGCTAAGCTTTCGCCACGAAACCTACATCTCACGCATCCCGTTCCACAGATTCCCGACATCCGTAAACTCGACCTCTTGTAACATGGACCACCAGTTCGGAAATGGATCAGGCACAGAAACAGGAGCATTGATGGCTATACCTACGCCTTGGGCTTGGGTCTGTGTCGGCGCTGATAAATTGTCCCCATCCTCCCTGTGCGATGAATTTCGATCGGCGTGGCTGATTTGTTGTAGGTGTTGATCAGATCTGTCCAAGATACGATATTCATGAATCGACTGATGTAAAGTCTCGAAGTCGGCTCTTGACCGACCGCGATATCGACCTTCATCTTCCGTAGCTCGTTTATACAGGAGTGACGAGTTTTGAATGGTTTTGATCTAGTATGATGAGTTTCAGGACACATGAAATCGGAATATGCACTTACCCAGCCTCCTGCCAATTCCCAAGCGTTCTGAAACTCCTCCAAATATTCTAGTCCCCAGTTCATCAACTCTTCAGCCCTTGTGCTCCGACCCAAGTTCATACGAGGAAATCGAAAAACATAAAGATTTAGAAAGCATGCCGTAAAAGCGCAGAACCCAGAGAATGGTGTCATCAATGGAACGCCGCACTCTGATGCTTCTTGGAGCAAACTTGTGATCTGCTCGGCGGCTCCGAATAACTCTCTGGCACTTTCATCCCACCAACCCGGTGGTGCTTCTGCTTCAAGAAGTGGAGGATCAACAGGACCTCGAGGTGTCATGTCGCCAATTGGCAAGAAGGGGAAATACTCGCGGTGAAGCATTATCTTACTTAATGTCGTTAGCATAAGTCTTATGGGGTAACATTCGATATCTTACGTCAAGTAGTAGAGCATATTGAGGTAGATGAACGATTCACCATGCCCCAGTGTCATGTGCACAACGACACTATGTGCTGGATACCAAAGCCTCTCATGCTGACTCTTCCTCCACTCTTCCAGACGATTTCTGCACTCATACCAAGGCGAACCAGGAACCCAAGGACAGTTCTCGGGGGCACACATACCTGGCGCGCACCGACCATTGTTGAACACAAACGACATAGCCTGAGCGTAGATATCGAAACCAAGCGCTATCGACTCGAAGCCCTGTGCAAGACCGGACAGGTCGCCTGCATTATAATGAAGCGATGCGGTATCAAGGCCAAAGGCAAAGTCGGTATAGTTGAGTGGCCGAGGTACTTTAAGCTTCTGCATCTCAGACATTGGGAGCATGCGAGGGTTGTATGTTCCTGAATTGATGGTACAGTCCATGATGAAGCAAGCCCAGTATGTCCGCGACTCAACAGCTATGGTCATGGCGTCTGTATCACTGTTTTGTGATACGTCAAGCGGATGTGGACTGATGCGTGAGCTGTGAAGAGACTGCATGATTCGTATTGCCATTCCTATCGATGTCAGCGATGTTGTAGGCCTTACAGCTGTTATATAACGTACCGCAGTGCATCCAAGCTTTATGATACTCACGCACTCCCCATTCATACAACGTCAAGATCAACAAAGCCTGCACGACTTGGACCTTTGGCGGCTGCAGTATAGCATCCGCCAAGGTACTCCAAGCATATGTTGCGTAAGATTCACTGCTCCTCAAACTTCTCAGCCAGTCCCCTGTGACTATGGAGCATTGCTTTCTCGTGATGGCGAGAGTAGTAGCTAGCAATGCCTTGCCCTCTTTGCTTCGGGATGTCTGGTATTCCTTTATGAAAGCCGACGCTTGAAGTATTCTTAGCTCGGGGAACTTGGCAGTGAAGATGTTTAAAGCTTTCAAAATAACACCCATTGGTAAGTTTGTGAGGTGCTCGTCCATACTATCGGTCTCGTTGTATGAAGCTGTTTGTCTTGGGGGGATGGGAGTCACAGGACTTGGTATCGGCTGAAAGACAGTCGAGTGAGATATCATCGACACATCATCGCCGCGCGGAGTGGAGACCGCCGATATATTGTGAGCTCTCCTCACGGCCTTCTTCGCTGATCTGACTTGAGGTCTGGTGAGTTCACATCCAGACGTTCCTAATCGATCACATCTTGAACACGGTGCGGTTCCAGCGTGAACGCACTTGACCTTGGCTTTTCTTCAGTGTAAGAATGGTGAGTTACAGTGCATAACGTTTCATAATCATATGGTTTATATCTCACCTGCAATGTTCGCAGGATAAACTGGATCGCATGGTTCAGTATTAGAGCGGGAAATGTTGCGGTGTCGTCGGCTTTGCAGTCGATCCAGAAAAAATCGGAAGCCGATAAGTTTATTACGCCGGTTTTCGGAACTCGGTTCTGGAGAAGTGCCCCACCATGGCTGTGGAGATGGCGTGCATGCGGGCATAAGCTGGTATGTAAATAAGAGGGAGTTATGATCATGATTTAATCTAACGTATGTTCTTAGACGAATTTCAATGATAACAAATTTAATCTACATTGCGTTGTGTTCCGAGTTTCGCTGGTTCCATTCGTTTCGGGTGTCTGAGCATGGCGGCGACTGGAAAAAGGATTTCCCGGGAAATCAAGGGGTGAAGGCACCGACCAACCTCCAGGGCAACCTGAATCTACGTCTCGCCTTACAAACTACATTGCGACCATCCATACATATGCGAGCATGCAGGATAATAGTATCTCTGGCGGGAAACTCACTCCCTCAATCGTTCTGCTACTATACAAAATCTTGTCAAATTCACATGTCAAGCGCTGGCGCAAGAATTCCAGTCATGTCATTTTCTTCTCAAAATATTGCATCAAATCAACAGGCTTTACGACTCTTGCAGAAGCGCACGCAATGAAATTCGTGTCGGAGGCCACCAGTATCCCTGTTCCACAGGTGCAATGTGCCTTTGAGCACAAAGGTCGTGTTTACATCCTCATGGAAAGAATACAAGGTCAGATGTTGGCGAATGGATGGTTTCAGCGGTCGCCAGAGTCGCAAGCACGGATACTGGGACAGCTTCGGGATATGCTTGCCGAGCTTCGCACTCTTCAACCTAGCAACGAGATGGCGATCTCGAATGTCCTCGGAGGACCTATATATGACCAGCGACTTCCCTGGAAATCAACATGGGGACCTTTTCGAATAATCCGTGACTTTCATCAAGAGCTACGGAACGGCATTAAGCTTGAGGATGTGAAACCGGGAGGTCTCCCACTGGATCTCCAAAACCTCATATCCTTCCATGAAAAGAATTGGGGAAGCTCTGTCTTTACCCATGGTGATTTAAGCAGCTTGAACATACTGACTCGCGGGGATGATCTCGTTGGGATAATTGACTGGGAAACCGCAGCATGGATGCCACCATAGTGGGAATATACTTCTGCTTGGCACGTTAATCCTCAAAACCGATTTTGGCAAGAGGAGGTTAACAGGTTTCTTACGCCATTGCCCTCTGAGCTGGAAATGGAAAATACTAGAAGAAAATACTTTGGTGATTTCTAACTCCTTTGCAGGTGCATTAATGATTGCTGGACTACTAGCAACCCTGACCAAATACTCAAGTAACTTGTAAATCGCTCCGGTGCCTTTCATAAGACACTCGGCTTCCCTGTGCTTGGCATAAAAGGTGTCCCACTCGAACCTGACCCCAATCGAGTCCAGGGTACTATGCATACCAGTGTTTGACTCACATTACTTGTGCTCATGCTTAGCCTTCTTCTTAGGTCTCATCTCACTCTCATAGATTTTGAAGAAATTCTCCGGTTCTGTCGGATGCTCGCCAGTCACATCGTGGAAAGCCGTAGTAGAAATGTAGTTCGTCTTGCCTTCTTTGACGAGGCTGTAGTACTCGAGAAGATACTGCTGCTCCGATGGGTCCAGCTCAGACTGTGACTTGAGTACACGCTTTGCTTCGGCACTGATGTTGTATTAGCTGTGCCCATCATTTGATGAATGGACAAACGTACTGGGAGATATTCTCGAATTGTAGCTCGGTTCCGAGAGCTTTGCTGGCAGCTTCTGCAAGCTCTTTGCCTGCGCAGAGCATTGGACCTGATTTCATTGTTAGGTGACTGTTTTCCTAACTGAGCTGGTTGTGGTTATCGTCTTACCAGTGACTACCATCATCTGACCACGGTGTCGGTCGTCGAATCCGTGTTTACCCTTTCCAGTCAAGACATGGGCAGCGACTTGGGCGACGTCCTATACCAATATTAGCGACTGTCTTGTTGGATGCCTCAATCATCTTACACCGAGTGCTACAGGTGCGAACTTGTGGAATTCGCCAATAGGAAGCGGAAGTGTGCCTTCTTCTTTGGCCTGTTTGGCGTACAATAGGAGATTCTCGGCATAAAACCCAGCCCTATAGAAATATCAGTCTCTGCCACTACACAAGGCTTGTAGTCTTACCGAATGATGCATGGCGAGGTTCCAGTAGAAACATTCGGATCACCCTTTGCCTCCATGACAAGCGTCTCCAAATCAATAAACTCCCTCAATCGCGGCTGCTTCGACCTCTCGGCATAATCGCATCCGGCCGAACTAATGAGCAGGACGTTGGGGACATCTGCCTTCTTCGCCGCGTGAACGAGCTCCTCGCTGATTTCGAGCTTGTGCTCATGGGTAGGTGGAACGAGGCAGATGGTATCGCATCCTGTATCTTGAAGGGTTTTGGCCATCACACGAAGACGGCCGGGCTTGTGGGGTACGATCTTCGCGCCTAGGGATTTGAGTTCCTGCGCTTTCTCGGATTCGGGGTTTAGAGTGAGGCCGACGACGCTGTTGACTTTACGAGAAAAGTCGCGGTGTTTGAGAATTAGTTCGGCGATGAGAAAGCCTGTGTTGCCGTCGACGGCTGTGATGCAGATGTTTCGCGACATGATGTGCTGCTTGAAGTATCGTGGTAGAGTAGAATGACCAGAGGGGATCTAGCATGAGAAGAAGACCGTTTTTAAGAACGATTGCATTGCCTACCTACACGGGCTATCGTGTTAATTAATCTTTCCAAGTAACACAAGTCTCGTCATCAGGCGCAATTGACTCGCTTTGATCCCTGTGCATTAATACTAGCCGGAGCAGAAGATCCGTATACGCCATTTACGTATAGGCATTGTCATTGTTTGTTTGCTTTTCGCGGGGATGTAAGAATGAGGCTGGTTGCATGTTGTGATGCTGACGACAGTATTGCGAAATGATAGACAACTTCACCTGAGGGGGCTGGTCAAGGAACCTGGCATTTGGACCCGTTACAGTTTAGAAATATCTCCGATGCCCGCAATTTCACAGTGCAACGCATAATTTCAAAGGCACTAATGCAAACACTTTAGAGCATGATCGTTAGTCTTGTTCTTCAATTGCCGGTGAATAATCATCACCTAAACGGCCATCACACCTCAGACTTTACTTTACATCAATCGCCGAGGTTGGATCTAAGTCACCGAGGAACATTGCGTCAGTTTTTAGTTGATCATTCTTATTTATTGCTATGGCTTGTCGATATAGAGCACTTCCATCCGTCCAAGCAATCATGCCTCATAATAGTAGTACACTTAAGAAGAGAGACCACCCTTGCGACCAGCCTCCTTGGCCTTCTCACTGCCGGGCTCAAAAGAGCCAGATGAGGCCTTACCGCCCTCAGAAGCAATCTCTCTCTACAATTACATTAGTGATTGACTGGTAATGAATGGACCATAGTGGACAAACCTGCTTATCGGGGTCCATACTGGCGAAACCACCAGAGTGGCTGGACTTTCCGCCCTTGGAAGCAATCTCCTGGACCTCTTCCTTGGGTCTGAATTGGATTAGCATCTTTCGTAGTGTATGTGGCAGTAGGAATAATGGGCATACCGGTTGGCGAAGTTGCCGGGGTTGGTGTTGTCGGTGCCAGTCATTTCGATAGTAGTAGAATGTAGTAACTTGGTTTGATAGAGTTGTTTGTTGTCTTGTACTGGTTTTCACAATTGCTTGGATATCTTCACGTTTAAATATTCAACATGAAGCTACTGCCTTTATGTTAAAGTGGTGCAATCGACGCCTTGTGGTACGTCTACATGACGTATACGACTTATCACGCACCAACATCACCGATGTTTCGCAATTATTTCGATATGACGTTTATTAAAAAGCAAACAATATAAAATGCACGGCTAAGTGACGAAAGTGTTAATTGATGACGCGTGAGATGTTGCTTTGTTTCCCAGCAACGGTGAGTGTAGTGAAAGGTCATTGGTGTACGTTTCTGCAAGCTGACAGCGATCGACACCTATGCTAGGTTCACATTTTCAATGCAGAAATAGCTGATCTTACGTGAAATAATTAACGGGCTGATCGGAGATATTCTATGTCGTCATTGAGATTGTGCAGTACAGTAGGCTCATTTTTACCCCTGGGCAAATACCCTGGTCGGATCAATGATGACCCAATATTCAACGCTTGATGTAATATACGTACCATGCCGACAACTTCACATCATATCAGGCCCAATTGGAATCTTGCTTATGGCTATTGATTCATTGGTTGGTTGTGCCTTGTTCTTGTGATATTCCATTGTGGTTAAAGATATCACGTTCAAATGGGAACATTTCATAATGCCAGACTTTCCTCCCATCCTATAGGTCCTGATACAGAGAGGCTTCGAAGAACATTGTAGATCTTTGATATGGAATATAAGTGATATGGTTTGAGATAGATAATGCAATCTCAGCCTAACAAGCTGGCTAACTTGGCATTTTCACTGCACAGGAGTCGATTGCCGCAACTCTGTTCTGATTGATCTGTATTATGAGAAAACTGTCACGAAATTGTGGAATTGGTTGCGACTAACAGGTGTCTATCGCGAGACCACCTATTGTGCTTTAAATACGATAGGAATCTTTGACACTGAACTCTATTAGTCGATCTATCCGAGCTGTCTTTGAAGTCAACATAGGCAAGAAGTGAACAACGTCGAATTTACCCTAGACTTTCTTGCTAGCAATTACGATAAGATAAGATTAGATAAGAAAATGATGCTGAGTGATCTGAGTGATGGGACTAACCCGCAAACGGCAAAGACGGCATTACGTAAATGCTTATTCCCATGACATCGCTGGCTCTGAAGTCAAGACACCGAAGTCGCCGACTCAACCATCTTCAACAATAGTCATTCAGAAATACACAGCAACGCATCAAACGCCAATGACTGAGCCTGTTACTCCAAGCGACTCGAGACCCTCAAGCGTGACTCCCGGTCGTGCGCGTGTAGCGCGAGTCGCATGTAAAGCATGTCACACTCGTCGAGTCAAATGCGATGCCGCAGTCGGCCAGCCCTGTTGGCATTGTCGCACTCGCGGTTCAGAGTGTGAGTTGATAGAGTCAAAACGTGGAAAGTATGTAAAAATTAAAGTGACATATGGTGGCGGGAAGACTTACGATATTTCCAGATATGTAAGACGCAGCAATGCTTCTTCTCGACAGCAGCGCTCTTCAAGGCGCTTACAACAGACCGAAAGTCCAGCCCCTGATCAGGATGGAACTCCGAACAATGAAAGCATCGCGTTAATGACTCCTCAAAGTAATGAGCCTACGCAAGCTGCTACAGATCAACAAACATCAGAAACAGATACCAATCGGCATACTCAGCATACTCAGCCAGGGCTTCAGCAACAACCTCAATCAAACCTCACCCAGGTCAAAGACCGATCTTTCTTTCTAGGTGACTCAAGTAGTTTATCCTATATCGTCGAACTGATATGCACCCCAAGAGGTGGTGTCAGCGAGCCAGTCAAGGTTCACTATCCCATCCCGGCATCGATAGTTGACAAGGCAGCTGTCCCGAGCCGTCCCCAAATCGAGCCGCTGCGCTTACAAGATGCATTAACACTGCCAACAAAAGATATATCCGATCGACTCGTCTATATCTTCTTCGATCTAGTACACCCCCCATGGCCTGTTGTTGATAGAAGGTCGTTCATAGAATCCTACCGAGCGGGAAAAGCATCACCGTTGCTCTTACATGCGATGTTTCTCGTGACTTTCATCTTTTGCGACGAAAGCCTAATCCAGGATGCAGGTTTCAGCGATCGTGTTGCAGCACGTAAGCACCACTATCTTCGCGCTAAGACGCTTTATGACGTTGACCACGAAAGTGATCGAGATCTCCTCGCTGCTTCGCTTCACCTTATGGGATTTTGGTGGAATGGTCCCGATGATCAGAAAGATGCATGGTACTGGCTGGGTTGTGCGACGACTTATGCACAATCATTAGGGTTGCATCGCTCGTACGCTACTAACTCCTTTGCTCCTGATAAATGCTGACTTATTATAGATCAGTGGCATCTCGGCTTAGCCCAGAGAAAAGGGCATTAAGGAAGCGCATCTGGTGGTCCATATATGTAAGTCCAGTTTTACACTATCATTCCAGGTACCTGACATTAGTAGACTCGGGATCGACATACCGCTGCGTGTTTGGGCAAGCCATGTAGAATCCGAGATGAGGACTGCGACATCGAGATCGTGACTGAGGCCGATCTTTACTTTGACGACATCATTGACGACCCTCTTATACCGCCTCAGAAAGAATACCAAACAGCCTTTTTTCTCGAAATGCGTAAGGTTGCCGAAATACGTAAGTCTTCCTCCATTGGATCATCTACCTCGGCTAACAAAGCATGGCTAGTCGGGGACATCGTCATTGGAGAATTTAGTCCTCGTCGACTTGCATCGGAACGGTATGAAGTCGCCAACCTCAAACGAAGGCTTGAGCAGTGGGAGTTGCAGTTACCGAACTGCATGCGAAAGACGCCCCTTGATGAGACGCTAGGAGAGGCGTTTTGGGCTACCCAGTTACATCTCGCATACCAGTAAGGCACTACTAGGATCTGGTTGTTTTTATCTAACAGTATGTAGGAATTACTTCATACTCCTCTTCCGACCAAAGGCACTTGAGGAACTCTCACCTGCTGAAGTCGAAGGAGACAAGATGGCGAGAAGGGCAGCTGATTCCATCACGCGCATGACTGAAGATCTCATCTCGTTTGGAACACTACGCTATGCGCAGATGCACACGTGAGCAACTTATCGTACCGTTCAACTTCACCTCTGACGTCTGTAGTATACCGGCCGTATTTGGAGCTCTTTCAATACACACGCTCGTTATTTGTCGAAAAGACCCCATCCGTCGACAACTAGCGGGTAACAAGTCACGACAATGTATCCTCGCACTAAGCGAACTAGCAAAGTCGTGGCCAATCGGGCTGTGGATCACGAAATTCTTTGTAAATCTCTTGAGACGGCTCACTGGCCAGGGGTCTGCCTTGTCAGCTGGATCAATCGTCGACGTGACGTCTCGCATTGCAAACACCAATCGTGCCAATGATGAGTCTTCGGTAGATACCTCCCGAGAGACTAGCGGTAGTGTGCCACAGGCTTCGGATGAGACAGTGAACGGGTTTGGCCAGCACGGTAATCCGGCAAGCGGCTTCTTCAGTAATTCTGAAGGCTCCGGGGTGGAAGAGCAGCAGGCAAATGATATGTGGCGACAACCTACTGATCAATTTGGGTTCGATTCCTTTTGGGCGGAGGATACCATTGATATCGATCTACTCCTGCAGCATGGGCTATGTCCACTGCTGCCGGCTAACTTTGGTCCGATGCCTCCTGGTCCATTGGGTTTATAAAAATGGAAGTCTAATCGTCATGTATCTCACTTGCGCAATTTCGTATGACTTACTCAGCTGATGCGGTAAGCTCAGGGGCCGAAATTTTGAAGCCCACTATCGAAAGGGTTAGCTTGTAAATCCTGCGCAAGCTGAACCCCATGAACACGGCTATGCAACCGAATAAGCCCTGGTACGTCGTATTCGGGGTGTACGGCCTTTTTGTAGCCTTATGTTAGGAGAGCAAGACGGTTTGAATACTCGATCAGGACATGAAAGTCTCATGAATGTGGCATAGAGCCTTAACACACATCATAGACACCCACATGAAACCTCTTAATAAGATGATAAGAAAAACCTGTTTCAACTAGTCTATCTGTATGCGATCAATTTAAGAAATGAGGGTAACATTATGGGTCTTGAACCACGTGTTGAAACAAGAGCTCAACGAACTTGGCAGACATCTCAGTGGCGAATCACAGCAAAGGGATAGGGTTTAATACAATGAACCTGCAAGGTGGAAGGAGGTTTGTCGCCGTGCCAAGTTGATGTCCTCTCGCCAAGTCCCGACTAACTCGGTGTGCTATGCTCCGTCCAAGGTTGTACGTGATAACCGGCCCGTCCCATGCCCTGAAGATAGTGAGAGTGGATAAATGTTTATAAGTCCTGCAGACGTTTGTATTTGATGTAGGATATAAACATACCATCTTGTTTTCAGAGAGCACTTGAAGGATTAGAATGCAACAAAAAGGGTAAGACACTATTCCACTTTCCGACACCCGGTTAAATGAGGACGAGTTGGGAAGAGGGAACTTGCCTCTTGTACCTGCTGTGCTACAGCTTTACTTGAAGATTGTGTAATCTGTATTTTAGAAGTGGTTAGAAGGATCGATTAGCATCGGCCGGACAGTCCCGTTTATTACTGGTTCCAGGGGGTACCACATGGCCTTTGGGGTTCTATCGGTGATAAATCCTAATTGAAACAATAACCTCAACCACTATCCCTTTTCGGGTAGGTATTAATGCAAGGTAACAGGCACCACAATCGGAAGCCATAAAAATGCAACCATAAATACAAGCAGTTAGTGATCAGAGTTGATCAATTAATTTCATCCGGCTTCTCATCGGAGTGTGGCGTCAATTTCAACATCTGCCTGCCGCTTTTGGTGCTTATCTACATTAGTTGAAACCTGGAGTTAACCGAGCATACCTTGGATATGCTCCCGATGTGGAAAGTCACAAAACACCGGCATGAATCAGGTACATCCCATGATCTTCTTACTACAAACCGCATTGGTCAATGCGTCGAACTCAATCGTTAGAGATTTGTGTCATCCGTAGCGGTCTTATCTAGACCATATATCCGGCATATACAGGGTTGCAATTGTACGCCACGGCTGCAGGAAGTACATGCATTATGCAACCACTATCATACGCGATGTTCGGATGAGTAATATGCAATAGTATCTGGAATATCATATAAACGGCTTCGATCCCGGATGTTACAGACTGGGGACGGAGATCCTCGATCCCCATAGAGTTTTCTTCTGACCTTCCTGGTAGCATAGCTCCTCGTCATGGCATCAAGTTCTGAAAATCGAGGGCCAGAGCTAATGGCTATCATGGTTGCCTTCTTTACCGTATCTTTTGTTACTTGTTCATTGCGTCTTTATGTGAGAAGTTTTATAGTCCGGGCATTGAAACCAGATGATTGGTTTATGACCCTCGCGATGGTATGTTTACCTGTCCCTGGGATCGACGATACCAACAGGGGTTCCTGTTCACGGACCTTATTAATATCATCTTAGACGACATTCACCCTGTATGCCGCTTTCTCGATTTACGGTATCACGCAGGGCACTGGCCAACGCCATCACAATCTGGAGACAGCACAGATCACTTCAGCTATGATGGTAAAGCGTCCGAGTCTGGAATTCGTATATCCCTAACCTTTGTTTGTGTACAGTGCTTCTGGTTTGGCTACATCTGGTACAGCCTAACCATGGTGGCGTGCAAGTTATCAATTGGCCTTTTCCTACTGCAGGTAGTGACTCGCCAACTACACAGGTGGATAATCTATATTACCATGGTCTGCTCTACCATCTCTGGGGCTCTTTTCTTCTTTATTTCTATATTCCAGTGTAAACCTATATCCTTTGCCTGGGACAAAAACCAACCAGGGAAATGCATTGACCTCAACGTTGCTATCTCCCTCACGATTTCGTATAGCATCACTGCTGTTATCACCGATCTCATTTTCGCAATACTCCCAGGATTTATTATTTGGAAGTTGCAGCTTAAGAAGAAGACGAAATACTTCTTGATTCCGCTACTTGCTATGGGCTGTCTGTAAGTGGAAAACCTTCCCTTATCTCTCTCCTGGACTATTTTACTAACGATGAGGATAGCGCGAGTGTTGCTGTTATCGCTCGGTTCCCATACTTGGCTCTATTTAAGAAACCTGACTTCCTTTGTACGTCGACCAAGGCTCCCTTCCTTGAAGTGGCCTTGACGCAATAACTGACTTGTCCTTGTTAGGGAATACCGTTGATGTTGGGATCTGGTCAGCGATTGAGCAAGGATTAGCAATAACTGCGACAAGCTTAGCAACCTTACGGCCTTTGTTCAAACTGGCAGGGTTTCGCCTTGGTCTTACTAGTAAGCCCTCGTTTAGCCCATCTGGCTATAGATCAACAACACGTACGACCGGGGAAGGGCAAGGCCAAGGCGGCTTTTCCCGTCACGATACTTATAGACTTCCGTCTATCAATCGTCCTCAACCAGCTCTAGACAGCTCAAAGATTAGATTAAGCCCAGGATCCTTAGAAGAGGGAAACAACAGAATCCATAAGGAGGTACGATGGACGGTCCTTTCGTCGAGTTGGATTAAGAGTGAAAGCGAGGAAGAGCTGGGTTGGCCTAATGCTTGGGATCATCGGACTCCTCGGCGGTGACTATCAGGCATCAATGAAAGTGGAACGAGGAACTTCTCCTCGCTGGATCACCAATGACTACTTATCTATCAACTTTTCGGTGACGTCAAAGTGAAGACTGACTTTGCAATATGGCTATTGAGTTGAACTGCTCGGAACAGAAATTTCTCAAGTGACATATCTGAGTCAACAATCTTGGAATATCGCGTTATCCAAGAGAAATGCCGATTTTAGTCCAAAATCATATTGAAGGACGTGGAAGCATATATAAAAGTAATTAATATTTCTGCTTCCTATGCTTCAGCTTGATAGGTAGTTATACTATCAGATTTAACTTGTGCGATTCGCATGTATCCTTTTGCAATCACGTAGACAATCAACGAACAAGCACGATTCGGTTTAACACTTACCAATCCAGCTAAGTAACACTCTCCTAAATGGGAGTGCGAATACATTTTGTGGCTCACTATATTATTGTAACCGCTTACAGAAATCAGCAATGCTATCCAATAGTCTCCAAGCATTACGTTCCCTGCAGCAAATAGTATTCAGCTGGGATGTTGCGAGATTCAGCCAGCCTCATTTTTAGACGAATTGTGGCCTGCGATATCTCTATGGTTGTGATACTGCTGTAACCCTTCTTCTTGGGGAGAGTACTGTCAACGACTTCATACATATCGAGCTATAGATATAAAGTCTTGCTGCAAGTGAGTTAGTGATAGTCTCGTTCAGTAACTAGGTAGATTACTAATAGCCTTTCAATGGTTGGTAAGACTGAAACTTAACCTTCAGCCTTACGTGTCCAGAATGGTTCCAGGTCAGACAGATGATATAATCCAATACTAGTTGTCGCAACAATCAAACTCTATGTCTATTCCCGTGGTGTAAGTCTATAATAAGCCTGCTTTTCCAATGCATTACGGTGTAAACATAAACATGCACCGCTTTTTTCCCCATCAGATCATTATGTTCCCATTAAATCCACCAATATATTGGACCTAAGTAGTTGAAGCAAATTTGCTCTTGGCTCTGAGTTTCTTTCCGTATTTGAAGAAAAGCCAAGGGAAAGGTGCCATGGCTACTGTCAAGAATGCAAGTAGACTAGACGCCCACTGGAATCCAAGTGTATTGTACATCTGAATTCCAAAAAGAGGGAACGCCGCTAAACACTATCAGAAATTGTGGCTCAGGATAGGAGTTATAGAGGACTTACCAGCAAACGAGCAGCGTGCAAAACTGTTGGCTGCCATTGCTGAGGCGGCATATTGAGGGTAGGCATCGACTAAGAAAGTAAAGATACCGGTGAAGACGAGGAGCATACTAGATTAATGTCAGTCGATGGTTTCAAGAAATGAAGCTCTAGTGCGACTTACCCGCACCCAAAAACTCCTGAACCAATAATTGGCACAATCCAGTGGACACTCGAATATGTCGTCCAAGCAAACCAAAACAGGCCGATAGGAATGAGAACCGCACCCAGAATTGTCGGGGGCAATCTATACTCTGGCTCACTGATGGCCTTGCCAGTCTCCTTCTCCTGCTCGGCCAACCATCGCGACCGAAGTTTGGCCCAAATGGGGGTTGTAGCAGTAGCAACGATGGTACCCACGAAAATGCCCAAAAAGGTCATACCAACCTGCCAGAGGTTCATGCCGTGTTCTGTACGGAAAATAAGAGGAAAGGCTCCGAAGAAGAGGTAGAGAATACCGAGAAGAAGGGCTGAGAAGAGATCGAGACACAGACACATTGGTTCGAGGAAAAGAAGCTGGAATGGTCGGAGAACGGAAATCTTTAGGTTGTCGAGTATCGACTTTTGTTCGTTTTCCATTGGAGCGCGGTATGCGTCGTTTCCTGTTTCCTTGCGGAGCTTCCTCGCCTTCTCGCGCAGCAGAATAGGATGAAACGTCTCGGGGGCAAAGAAGACGATGGCAACCATGAGAAGGGCCGCCCAAATAAGCATAACATAGTATGTCCAGCGCCAGTTGGTGTTGTAGTTGATGAATCCTCCAACCAAGGGTCCAACGGTTGGTCCAATGAACGGCGCAAGTGATACCAAGCTCATGGGCTTTTGGATCTCATTCTTCTCAAAT
Source organism: Fusarium chlamydosporum (assembly GCA_014898915.1). NCBI lineage: Eukaryota > Fungi > Ascomycota > Sordariomycetes > Hypocreales > Nectriaceae > Fusarium > Fusarium chlamydosporum. The sequence continues at coordinate 59,942 of JAAVUD010000040.1, read as the reverse complement.
ACATCTCCCGCTGTTCCGCCTGCGACGCTGAGAAAGCTGCTTCCTGCGAAACCCGCGAAAAAGCGCGCAATGATCATGGTCTCAATGTTGTGCGCGACAGCAGAAGGAATCGTCCAGATGATGAACAGGGCCCATGATACGAGGTAGATTGGGCGACGGCCATAGTACTCGCTCAATGGACTGGTTAGTACAGGACCGAGAGCAATTCCTAGAACGAAGGTTGAGAGGCCGAGAGTAGCGACGATTTGAGAGCAGTTGAATTCGGCGTTCATTTGTTCATATGTAGCTGTGTAGATTGAACTAGCGCATGTTCTAGACACTTGATTAGCAAAAGCCTTGGCATGGATTGAGGCTCAACTTACACGCAAAGACTGCCGAAGCAAGCAATAGAAACAATCAACCATTTTCGCATAGTGGACATACTCCTGGGACACATTGGGTCTTTGTCGCCGTCCCACGAAACGATGAATGATTCGCAACCTGCATCCTGATTACCAGTCTCAGTAGTCTGATCGCTCAAATTTTGGTCCTCATTTTGCGAATTGTCGTTTAATCGCCGCGCGTCGTTCTTTTCCACATCTTCATCATTGCGACGAGTATCCTTCTCGACGGCGGTCATGGTCGTTTAACAATATTGATAGTGATGATGCTCGAAAAACATGGCAGGACTGACGTAGGTATTTAACAGTAGAAAGGGAAAAAAGGGACTAGAATGAAATTTGCCTTGAACCGGCTCCACGGCATTAGAATGGATTTGTAATGACGATTTCACTTTTTTGCCGGAGATAAGGATGAGTGGGGAATAACGGGAGATCGAGCGTGGTTTTTGAGATGCCTCGGCGTCTTGGACAAATGGATAACTTGTGACGCATTGGTGGGGATGGATGATACTCAGGGCAAAGGTTGATTGGCTACTTTAAGTCGGCGATTGAAGTCATCATTATTATCGGAAAATGACTGCGAAAATACCACCTGAATTGAGATGCCTTTGCGTCAAAACAATTGTTCCCATTAAACTAATATCAGTCGTGCTTGTTGGTGCGCGATGCTTGATAAGCGATCGAATCAATAATTATCGATTAGATGAATTGTCGACAAAGCGCCTACTTATCCATTTATTCAATCGTTACCTAGCTCTGTACGGAGTACCGTCTGTTTGTTCCGTTCTAGGTTAGACTCTATCAACAGGCTACGAGGTCATCATACCATGGATATCAATACCTGTAATCATGTAGTCTAGGGTAACATTCACAAAACAGCTACTTTGTCCAGAGCCATCATCTTAACACAGAATTTCATTACAGAATGCTGGCAAAATATTGGTAAACCTGAATTAAATCATGTTCTTTGCTTGGAAGTTATTTGTTCTCAACGATATGTCTTGAGGCTTTGGGGCTCCATGGCAGTTTTGGTTGTTTTACGGCTGACTCCTCTGTCATTTCCCTGCAACCGCCAGAGCATTCCTCCTTCCGCATCATCTTTCTGGAAAACACGTCAATCACAATGGGTAGTAAATCAGAAAAACCGGTTTTATTTTTGTACGAGAATCAACTACTCCCATCTCAAAATCACTACTGACAATTTTATTTAGTGACATTGACAATTGCCTGTATTCGCGAAGTGAGTGAAGCCAAATCAGCCACCATTCAATTTAATCAGTCACTCATCCACTGACCATCCTCCAGATTATAAAGTCCTAGAGCTCATGTCAGCACGCATCGACTCGTACTTTAAAACACATCTAGGACTTTCTCCAGACGAAGCTGAACGCTTGCACAAAGATTACTATCAGCAATACGGGCAAGCAATTGAAGGCCTCGTGCGCGATTATCAGATTGACGCGCTTGACTACAACGCGAAAGTCGATGACGCGTTGCCCCTTGACGACCTCATTAAACCCAACCCCCAACTACGACAATTCCTTGAGGACATCGACACTTCAAAAGTCAGACTGTGGCTTTTGACAAATGCATATATTAATCACGGAAAAAGAGTTGTCAAGCTGTTGGGTATTGATGATTTGTTTGAAGGATTGACGTATTGCGATTATTCCCAGGTGCCGTTTGTGTGTAAGCCGCAGAAGGAAATGTTTTTGAAGGCTATGAAGGAAGCCGGGGTTTCTGACGCTTCCAATTGTTATTTTATTGGTGAGTTGAATTTTGGCTGAAAACTTGGGATTTTACTGATTTTGTATTAGACGACTCGCATAAAAATTGTATCGGAGCTCAAAAGGCTGGTTGGACAGCTATTCATTATGTAGAAGAGGGGTTTCCTCTACCTGAGACACCAGCCTCACAGCATCAGATTCGTAGTCTTGAGGAATTGCGGTCACTTTATCCTGGGTTCTTCAGAAATAGATAATGGGAAGCCTTTTGCATTTATAAGTCACCTGCTAAATTTGAATCAGATATACAGGATAATTTAGTGATGTTCGGTCGGATAGGTATTGATGTTTCCTTCCCTCTTCTCTCTTCTCCCTTATCTCTTGCCTCTTGCCTCTTTCCCTTTCCCCTGATCGACGCCAACAAACATGCAGGTGGAGCACACCTCGGGAAGGTACAGCCTGCAGGGATTTTAAATATTAGTGGAAGACTAAAATTTCCCACTTAGCTATTTCTTTAAGAAATTATTCTATAATCTAACTATTTAAAAGTAAAAATATAATAAGATTATACTCTTAAGTAACTTATTTAGATAATAATCTATTTTTCTTTATTCTTTTAGCCTTTTTTACTATAATTTATTAGGATTATAAGTAAATTAGAGTAAAGTTTTACGTTAATATTTATATCCCTGCGGGCTGTATATAGTGCATACTTACCTTGGGGTCAAATAAGAAAATAGTGAGCCAGCCTTCTTAACCCTGCCTGCCTGCCAATGAGCACGATAAGGTACTCTGCATCTCTGTAGCTACCCAGGTGATCTTACAAAACGCGTCGCACGCACCACTGAGGTTCAAGATATACACAAAACAAATACATACAAAACAACCTCTGCGAGACCCGACCTCAAGGAGACCTTCACCATGACGAGACACTGCAGCCTATGTGGCATCCCAATTATACGCCTGATCTTCAGTCCCGCCCCTGGACGACAATGGCTTGGAGAATTCCGTTCCAGTAAGCTAATCGCTCCTGCAAGCTCGCAGCCTGCCCTGTGCAGAGCTGACCAACGATTTCACAGTCTACGTAACTGGCCGAAATTTTGATAGAGTCAGGATCTCTGGAGTAGGCTTGTGTGATCACAGTCGCGATAATCCTCACGGTCTTGTCCCCGTGAACCCACGCGGGCGCTACGACAACACAAATCCAGATCGCATGATCACCGTGATAGGCATGCTGCCCCTCGATCTGGTTCCCACTCTGACCCAAAGAAATCACTGGGGCTTTCATTTTCACGAAGCCTGTTTTGAACTTTCGACTCTTGACTTCAAGGTTGAACTGAAGCTTCTCTTCTACCTCTGCCTTTCGACACCCCTTAGCAGGGAGGGTCTTTTAGCCTGGGGCCACGACTACGGTGGTGTGGCTAATTGGGCGCCGGATGGATACGTCCCGGCGATGAAATTCCTATGGAGTCAAGATGAAGAACTAACCAAAGTACCCGATCTATACAAAACCAATCCAATACAGATCCCAACTCTCAGAAAGTCTATTGACCTCTCAGCCCGACTCCAGCAAGATGTCTTTCAGTCCAAGTTGGACCCGCAGAAACTCAGCTTAGACAAGAATGTCTTCTGTCGCTTTCCTCCTGAGGTCCAACTACGCATAGTTGCTCTTCTTCCATCACAAGACATTCACTCTTTGCGTCTCTCATCTCCCGTCTTCGCCGTCCTGGGCTTATCAGAACGTTTTTGGGCCTCGCGCTTTGACCCAGGAAAAGAATTCGAGTATATCCCTGAAGTAACCAAAAGCCCGCCAAAGTCTTGGCGATGGCTTTATCTATCGCTTCATATCTGGGCTTCTGATAATCTCGGAATGGCTAATCGGAGGCGTCTCTGGCCATTTGTCCGGAAGATTCAGTCTCTACTATGCCAGATGGAAGAGACCGAATGTTATGGCACACCCTCGCGGTCATGGTTTGAAAACGAAGAGCCGGATGATCTCGAAGAGTTCAAAGGGACAGTGTCCTGGCATACAGCTGAACGGAATGTTGTGCGCAACTGGGGTAATTTCGTATATGGTTGTACGGCTATGCGGTCCCGATCGCTTCGTTCGTCTCAAGTGATGAAGGTAAAACAAGTTTCGATATCTCTTGTTGAAACACTTGATGGAGCTTTTGTCTCTGGGCTGACCTTCACCAACGGAAATAGCGCTTCTACGTCTCTCGGGTATATACACCCAAACAGGACGGTTCACCTTGACTTTTCAATTGAACAGCGTATTATGGGCTGGGTGTTAGCTCTTGATACTTCTGGCGTCAGAGCTATTGCCGTCGTTGCTGAAGACCGAAGCGTCTCAAACTTTGCAGGAGACCCCGGAGAACGGCCTCTTAAGCGATTGACGGACAATGAAGGGATCTCTTCAATCATGGCTGAATTTGATGTGAGCCTGTTTCCATTAACGACCAGCCAGTGCTTCGAAATTAACTTTACGTAGGCTCTCAAGCTCGTGGCACTGAGTCGAAATGCAAGAACAGACGAACAAGGGTGGAGGAACAAATTTCTCTGGCTCCCAGAGATTCCATCAAAAGGGCTTCTGTTTAATGGAGCCTACGGAGAGCTAGAACCTTTCAACAACGACATTCCAGTTCAAATTATATTCTTTGAGCAACAACAACAGGCTAATGGACATGCTCGTCGATTAAGTCAAATTTGGTGTGTTAATTATGACATATGCCACATCAAGGTTATTCACATGGATTTTGATGACGGGTTTGTGGAGGGAATAGGTCACGAATATCCTCCAGGGTTTGGGGAGGCGCCCTCAAGGTACGAAGAAAACACAGGAATCACCAACCTGGGCATGAATATAGACGGCGCTGGGGGCGAGGAGATCACCGGTTTTGAGGTCCAACTGGATGATGAATTTGTTGTTGGCTTCGCTGTAAGTGAAAACATGACTTTACAAGAAACCCCATCTGCGTGGCGCTGACGGACTCAAGGTCAAAACGAACAGGATCATCGATGGCCATCAAAGGAAAGAGGTCCTAACCTCTAATGAGTCGCCCGTCATTGACAAGCGGTGGATTAACATCCGCCCCAAAGGTTCCAAGGTTGTAGGCATGTTTGCCATAGGCGCTGGATACGGCATAAGTTATGCTTTGTTTCTGCAACTTGATGTTTGGCGGTAGTGCAAAACGTTCTAACTTTGTTATACAGGCTTCCCTTTTTGGAGACATCGGTTTGATTTCAGTCGAGTGAATGTAAGAGTCAAGACAATGTGGATAGGATATGGTGAAATTGGGAAAAGCTTAAGCCAGAAGTGTGGAATGGGTATAGAAACGATGGTGTGCATGTTTCTGAGCCCAGCATCTGATTAATGTACTTGATCTCGTTGGTTGAAATGACAGCTAGTTTATTTGAGAAGGCCACTTGAAGGACTTCCACAATTTTGTAAAGGGAAATCGGAAAACCAGCGGAGTGAATGTTTGATGTTACACGAAAGAGGATTATCATGACTCCGGTTAGTTGGTACGAAATCAGGCTGGCGCTTCTAGACATCAAACGATTGGTCAAGGAGGATACATATCCTTTCCGCCAAAGAAATCAGGCTGTACTGACAATAAATTTGCCACGAAGCCATTTTCTTTGACTGTCATCTTTCACTTGCTTTCTCTTCTTTCATCGACGTATACTTGATCAGAAACCAAGAAGATGACTCGCAATTGCTCTCTTCACCAAGAGCTTAAGCCATATGGCGACGTATCAGGCCCCGGTGTAAGTTCATTATCTCAGTCTTAACGTGTCGAGATTGCAAGCAACAGTTATTATAGATTACCTAATAGATTTGGAAACAGGTGACCGCCGGCTTCTTGGGAACTGCATGGCTTGCTATCGCCTTTGTCTTTCTACACTATCTCTTCGTGTTTGACCCGCACGAGAATCCTTTTCAGGATAGTTATCAAAGCATCACTGATGGGAGTGATGACCTTTGGAAACCGAATCCAATAGATGTATTGACCAAAAAGCTTATCAATAAAGTGTTGAGGTGGATGAAACTCGGTTCAGGCTGGGCCAGTGGCTTAGAGATGGTAACCCCCCTGTTATTGCAGCGACTGTACACACACTTACTGTCCTAGTCAATCCTGAGCATGTGCGACCTCCAGTTTGTGACAGGCCTAGGCATCCTTTTCAGCGCATTTGTCGACCTTCCTAAAGGAATCTCGATATACCACTTCCTCTTTATAACTCGCCTGGCATGGTTCTCAAGCGTGACGCATCTTTGTGGTCTAACTGTTCTACGAACATATTTCCACCGACGTCCCATAGAGAAACTAATCCGTGTGATTTGCATGGTTACTATGGCGATTATGCTTCTTACGGCGATTGGAGTAACTCTGTCATTCGCATGGGGTGACCGGAGTGTTTCGAGTCTCTTCGATGAACCTCGCCCGGGGCCTAGTACTCCAGGCGTATATGCCATTTGCTTCCTCTTTCGTCCAAAGTCAGAAGATTGGGAAACGCTGATGTGGAATAGTTCTGCTTATGAGATTATTGCTCATGACTCGGCAATTTCATCGATGGTGCTGCTACTTCTCAGCCTTATCAGCCGTATAGTTAAGTTTCAATCTTCATTTTCGAACTATTTGAAGATGGCGAGAAGTTATTGTAGTAGCACAGTTATCCATCGCATCAGGCTTCTAGACAGTTGTGGCACCGATACTATTGGCTTGAAGGCGATCTGGATTCGCAGAGTCATACTTTATAGCCAAGTGGCAACCTTACTTGTTTTTCGACTGCATTGCGATCTATTTGTGTCGAGTTTATCAGATGTAAGTTCAGACTCTTACGCACTTGGGCTTGTATGTAAGTGACATCTAGAAAGGTCTATTGGCTACTGGTCTCTGCAATCTGGGGCACCATCAAACTCTATAAGACAAAGGACACAAACGGCACAGATGAAATCGATTGGACCGAGGACGGGACTGAAAACGATTGGACGTTCGGCCAAGTTCTTCCTGTTTTCCTTCTTATCGGCCCAGTTGCAGTGGCAGTGAAGGGAATGTTTGATCAGCAACCTGGAGATACACACAGCGCAACGTTTGAGCTGAGCGCTCCACGGGATCAGAATATCGCAGAGGGGGACGAAATGGGGATCATCGACTTCAACCACAACAACTTGGACACGTCTCGCTTCCGTCAAGATATCCTCAACTGCACCAGACGAGACTACTACGATATCGCAACTTGTCCATGGATTATACCCTTAGTTATCTTCATCTGCGCTCAGGTTCTTGAAGTTACTATCCTGATGTTCTTTCAGATAGTCTCTCCACATATCAAGTCCACAGGTGCCTTTGGGTCAGTATCATACCTCGCCTTCTTAGCTTTCCCGAGTGCGACCTATATGATTATCTTTGCATATCTTGTCTTTGAGTACCACGGGCCCCCCAGATACCACAACGCCTATTTCGTCACCGTATTCTTCATCATACTCGGTCTTTACTCGATGTATCCTGTCTGGAGGGACACAAAAGCAACACTATACGATGGGTCTATACGAAAGTTTGAAGATCAACCCTTCATGATGTCAACTTCGATCGTTATATTCTCCATGGCTTTTTTGAGCTTCGTCTTGCCGGCGGTATTTATTTCAAACCGATAATTTAGTCAATCTTGATAATACAAAGAGTTATTACAGAACCTAGTGTATATTGATTACATCGTACCGTTCACTTATCATATATATCTGGCCTTGGACAAGAATGGTATGAGCTGTAGATGATATTGTTCAAGTGTACACTTCTTGGATAATTGAGACAAGATTGAGAACAAGAAGAAATGTATTGTTCTATATAATCCCCTACCTTAGTCAAAAACTGGATCTAAGCTCCATTAGCTAGTCTTGCTGTTGAATGATGTGCTGTAATGCAGGGTTGTCTGTCTGATATATTTCAAGTAATCCTCTTAGTTTGGTTTGATTCTATCACCTAACGACCCACCATCTTGCCTATCTGCTCCACCATCCATTGAGGTCTGGATTATACTGTATATAATAAATCATGGCACGACTCATAGCGACTCGAAAGTCGACAATGCATTCCTGACCTGCACTTTTCAGTCAGCCGCAATCACTTTGGCAAAGCTGAGCGTTATGTCTCACAACCCAGCTGATGATAAGAGACTCTTCTGTCTGGAATGTGTCTTTTCTTCGGCCCTCAATTGTACCCTGGGTGTCAGTTGTTTTAAGACCGGCCTGCATCTAGACCCTCCCGATAGACCAGGATATGATAGAGATAAGCACTTGGTATTTCAGCTGCACGGACGTTTTTCCCCGCTGGGAACAATAGTGGCTTGCTGAAATTCCTTAGCTCATCCGCTAGCTTACCAGACTATTTGCTTAAACACCCTAAGTTAGGTGATGCAACGCTCAATTGAGAAAGCTTATGCGGCACGGCACGGACTACGCGAGCGAAACTATCGCGTTGTGGCTGCGCGGAGCTGAGACACAGAGTTCGTATGCTGGGATCTAGATTGGAAGCTATTGGACGCCTTAACGTTGGGTGAGACTTACTCAGGTGTTGCGACTTTGAGTTTTGGCTCAGCTTCAGAATAAGGGTGGTGAACTTTGGGATAAAAAGGCTGTGAGTCCCCAGGAAAGCAGCCCTCGATCAGATCTTTACCTCCATTCTCATCGAGTATCTTTGCGACTGCACTGACTTTCATTCAAGATGCCGCATTTTGAAGATGACAGCCCACCTCTCAGCCCCCATGTGCAGGAGGCTATAATCCCGGGTGAATACACCAAACTCATTCTTTGCTTTGATGGCACGGGCAACACTTTCAGCGGCACCAACGCCGATACCAACGTTGTCAAGATTCTTCGCAAGCTTGATCGCAACAATGACAAGCAGTTCCATTACTATCAGAGTATGTAAAGTCTTCTAATTATCTTTTCCACAGTCCTCTTCAGGGCTCCTAACTAGAGCTCCTCCTTCCTTTTGCTGGGCGGACGAAGGGGAGCTTTCCGCACCGTATACATGCCAATGGGGAGACTCTTCGGGATCATGCCTATATACTTGAGTGTAATGTAACTAACAAAAACAAAGCTGGAATCGGTACCTATGACGTGAACGAAAGTTCCATCCATAAAACGCCACTCGGCGAGCTGAGGAGCAAGGTATCCAAGACCATTGACCAAGGCTTCGGTACCACATTTGATGCGCATATAATGGCTGGGTATCGTTTCATCATGCGGTACTATGAGCCCAAAGCGAAGATCTATATCTTTGGCTTTAGCCGCGGCGCTTATACTGCTAAGTATCTGTCTCGCATGGTGAACAAGGTTGGTCTCCTTTGCAAAGGCAACGAGGAGATGGTTCCTTTTGCCTATCGTTTGTACGCGCGCGCCCTTCAGTGCGAAAGCGAGGATCGTGTCGCAGCTCAAAATGGCAGCAAAACCTACAAAACTGGTGCTCCTGATGCCACTGATCGCGACACCTTGTTGAGCCAGAACGGCCAGCCTAACTACACGCCAAATGGCCTGTCAAACGGTGTGCCCAGAGACGTGCACGATGATTCAGCTGAAACCTCTGGAGCTGAGTCGGACGAGCCATCAGAACATGCCCCCTCTGGCGCGGAGGAGACTACCGAGAGCGACGATGAGGAAGACAAATCCAACCTCATGGTTGGCGGCGCTCCTGTCAAGAGAAGGACCAAGACCAAGATCGCCAGAAGGGAAGTTAAGGCATTCAGTCAAACATTTTGTCGAAACGAGAATACAGATCCTACCAAGCACAGGAACATTAAGGTCTACTTCCTTGGTATGTGGGACTGTGTCAACTCTGTTGCCGTCGTTGAAAAGAGTGCACCTGCCCCTGTGGAAGTTACTGGCACTGCTAGGCATGTTCGTCACGCCGTTGCCGTTGACGAGCGTCGGGTCAAGTTCAAGCCTGCTCTTCTGGCCCAGGATATCAGAACTGTCGTGAATGACGCCAGAAAGAAGAAGGAGGAGGAAGGAATGATAAATAAGAAGAAGAACAAAAAGGGCAAGAAGAAGAAGAGGGTCTCTATGACAGAGGAGCAGAAGAAATTGGCAGAGAAACAGAGGAAAGACGAGGAGGAGTACAACAAAGAGGATATTCGGGAAGTCTGGTTCCCTGGTAATCATGGGGATATTGGTGGAGGATGGCCTGCGATGCCGGAGCTCAGGTCACCTGAGAAGATGGGATGGGGCGAGTTTCTTGGGCACGTTTTCAGTACCATGAAGCCCAAGGATGTTTCGGGAGGCCTTAAAAACAACGACCTGCAGATGAGCGATATGGCCCTCGATTGGATGATCCGTGAGGTTGAGCTTGTTGGCAGGGAGGATCGCCTGGCAGCTGTTCACTGGTGTCATACTCTTGACAGCTTCAAACAAGCCATGAACAATGAAGGGAATGTGCAGAAGCATGTGATCGAAGGTTTCAAACACGACACTTTGTCCTTTGGGTATGGATCATCTTTCTTCAAAGTCTTCATGTGGAAATTCATGGGTAAGTTCTCGCATGTTTGAACGGTTATTTGTGCCAGCATGGCTGATCTTGCAACTATAGAAATGCTCCCTGGAATCCCGCGCTGGGAACTCAATGACGAACCAGACAAGCCGGAGGATAAGGGATGGGAATCATGGCGCTGGAAACCCAACTTTGGTAGCTTTCGCGACATTCCGCGCGGCGCCATCCTGCACGATTCTCTCATCAAGCGTCTCCTATCCAAAAGGGTGAACTATCTTCCCGAGAACAATCATGGTAAAGGTGCGCCTTGTCTACTAGGTCCTGGTGGCAAGGGAGCCGCAGAAACCAAGGCTGCCGCGTTCCAAAACCAGAAAGCTCTTGAAGATTACGAGGATTTGGAAGAGCAGGGTTGGGCTGCACGACATCAGTTGTGGCAACTTAAGGAGTAGGTGAATTTTGTTACGGATGGGTAATTAAAACGTTTGTATCTCAATAATAGTATCTAGTAGTCTTTGGTTCGGTAGCGACCCTCAGTTTCATTTGGCATCATCTCCATCGCGCCGTGGTCCAAATAAAAGAACGACTTGGTACATACTTGGTGTTGTGACATGATTGAATGCAGTATCGTGACACAAAGGATTTTAGTGCTTACACGTTTACATGAAGCAGATCCCTGAGCTGACTGCATGAAGTATTACTTTATCTCCTCGATGCTTACAAGCCATCCCATTTCAATATTTCCTGTGATGCCAACTTTTCCCGACAAAGAAAAAAAGAAACAAGCATCGGAAAACTCTTCAATAAATGGAAAATCTGAGACGCGTACTCGTGACAGGCGGCAGCGGCTTCCTTGGTGGACATATAGTACGACAACTCCTCGATGATGCTAATACGACAGTTGCCATTGTTAGCCGCCACCCAGAGAGACCTATTGATGTTTCCGATAAATCGCGCATCTCGCTTCACGCAATTGATTTGACAGACAATGGCCAAATCAGTGAGCTCGTTAGGAACGTCAAACCACACGCAGTCATACATACAGCATCTCCATCTTACCTCGATACCGCGACTGTATTAATGAAGACCAATGTCGAGGGAACGAAGGCTTTGTTGGAAGCCGCGACAGATTGCCCTGATACAAAGGCTTTTATCTTTACATCTTCCAACAGCGCTGTAGTGTCGACGCAAGAACCAATATCCGAAGATGATGCCCAGCAGGTGGACAAGACCAACGCACCTAGCGTGTACGGACTTTCAAAAGCTATTGCTGAAAGACTCGTTGCCGGTGCCAATTCAGAACACCTCTATACGTCAATCTTGAGAATCCCCGGTATCTACGGCGAATACGACACAAACTTTGTTCCCCAGCTTGTATCAAGTATGCGAAGAAAAGAGCATAAGATGCAAGTCGGCAACGATAACAAACTGTTCGAGTTTCTGTACGTCAAAAAGGCGGCCGAGGCGCATATTCTAGCCATAAAGGCACTTCTCGACCCCAAGACCCGTGGTCAAGCTGGTGGTGAGGCGTTCTTCATCTCTGATGGGAAGCCACAGTACTTTTTTGAGTTCTCTCGCAGGTTCTACGCCGCTGCCGGCAACCCTGTTGCGCCAGAGGAGGTGACGAAGATTCCTTTCTCTGTTATGCAAGCAATGGCATCGACGACGGAATGGTTGTACTGGATCTTCACACTAGGAATGGTGCAGCCTAGTCTGCGTAGAATTAGTATCGATCATCTTGATAAAGGTTGGTGCTGGTCTCTTGTCAAGGCTAGAAAGACTCTGGGGTATGAGCCGGTTGTTGACCAAGATGATGTGATTAGGAGGACGATGGACTGGGCAACAAAGACGCTCTGAAAGCATAATTTCATTGGACATAGGTTTTGTCTGGTGTTCTAGTTACCAGTCAAATAATTCTTCATTGTAGAAAGAAGCCACTGCATATAAAATCTTTACCTCCTGGAAAATAGCACCTCAAGCAAACATACAAGATCCTGCTTCATCAAACAAGTTGTGTTACAAAGATGAACCCCTACTGTCTGGGCTCAACCATATCAGGGCTGGCTCGAGTAGCATCGTTCCTCAAGCCACCCTTTGCACCATCAATACTACCCTCAGCATGGCTGTATTGAGCTGTATCAACATGACCAGCTTCAATCCCACCATTGTCCACAATAGGAGCGTTGTCGAGCGTCATCTGAGGCGCGACATCATAAATACCATCACCTCGCTTCAGTCGGTGTGCAGGGATGAGAATATTGAAGAAGCGAGGTACAATGAAGCAACCCACGATGAAAACGATGACCATATGCATGAGGACGAAGCTGTAGACGTAGGGAGGATCGTTGCGATGCTTGTTCAGGAACTTGGGGTAGGCAAAAGAGAAGACCAGGGCAACGGCAGGACCGGTGACATATTTGAGGCAGATGGGCCAGACCCAGTGGATCTTCCAGTTCTTACCGCCGTTGGATATGACAGCGTTCAGATCATGACGAAGTTGTTGACCCTTTAAGAGCACCAGTTAGATAGGTAATGATAGTGAGAGTGTGAGTGACGGTACATACCGAGTAAAATGCCGCATACCAGAAGCGGCTGAGGACAGCATTCATACCCCAGAATCTAGGAGCAGGGATGGTGGGAGCCTTGCCAGCAAAGGCAGAGATAAGACAACAAGCAATGAAGATACCAAAGCCAGCGCCAGCACCCGCACTAGGGCTGACAACATGACCAAGGAGAATTCCGATGAAGAGTGAGAGGACGTAACCTCCATTGTAGACGAAATAACTGACAAGTCCAATCTGGTCGACAGGATCTCTCCAGCGGTACAGAGTACAGGCCATGTAGGTCTCTGACCAAACAGTAACAAAGAGGGCAATGTCATTGACCCACATATCAATGGCGTCAAGTGTGTTGAAACCGAATTCACTGCTGTAGATGAGTGCAGTGATGGCACCCAGGATAACAACAGAGGTAGAGATAACCCAACGTGGGAACCTCTTACCGAGGTCGCTGTCGCAGAGCATAGTGACGAGGACCTCAGCTAGCGCGAAGACACATGTAAGCCCAAGAAGAGCCAGAGTCAGGAAGAAAAGGGCAGAAAAGAAGTTGGAACCGGGCATTTGTGCAAGGGCCTCGGGGTAGTAGAAGAAGCCAGAGCTAAAGGTGGATAAGGGATCGACTTCGCCAGGGTTAATGGCTAAGAAGCCGACAACGCCCATAACGGCGAGAGCAGAGGTGATCTCGATAGCTGAGTTACTAAGGGCAATGATGAAGGCATCTTGAACAGCGTTGGCGTACTTGTTGTTGTATGAGGCATAGGAAGTGAAGTAACCGAAACCAACACCGATAGAGAAGAACATCTGGCCGAAGGCATCTTGCCACACGCCGGGTCCCTGAAGAGACTCGCTCCTCCACATACCGACATATAGTTTGAAACCGTCAGAGGCATTGGGGAGAGAGAGAGATCGGATCGCCAAGATGGCAATGAGGACAAGAGGTAAGGCCATAGTAACGTAGATGACTCGACCCGTGAGACCGACACCCTTGAAGGTACACATCCAAACGATAAACCAAATCATCATGCACCAACCAAAAGTCTCACCAACGATACCCCGACCAGGGTATGACTTCATGCCCCCATCCTCTCCACCAACTGGGTCGACATTGCGAACAACACTGTTAAAGAAGAAGTCCACAGTGTCTTCACCAGCCCAAGGTAGAGGGCTCTGGAACGACATGCGAAAATAGGTCATAGCAAAAGCCAAGATGGGTACATAGTATCCGACGACACTAAAGCCATTGAAGACCATGGAGAAACCAATACCCTTGGCCCGGTGGTTGACATTGTTCCAGGCGATAACGCAACCACCGCGATAAGCTTGACCGAGTGTAATCTCGAGGATGAGGATGGGGATACCGACGAGAAAGAGAGCGAAAACGTATGGGATGAAGAACTGAAGACCGTAATTGTTGAAAACGACCGAGGGGAAACGAAGAAGATTTCCTAGACCAACGGCACCGCCCATGGCGCAAAGGACGAATTGAGATCGTGAGTTGAAGTTGTCACGACCATCATCATCTTTCTTGGAGTCGGGTGCTAGAAGCAGCCAGACACGTTTTGCCAGACTAGGCTTCTGGCCCTCAGAGGCTCTCGCCATATTGAGAACAGTAAAAGGCAAAAATTGAAGGAGAGTAAAGAGGGGACTCGATGCACGAGGATGGAGTGTAAGTGAAAACGTGAGATCTCTTCTCCACAGAGGAGAAACGGTGGAGCAGATCGCCTCCTTGATATATACTACAAATTTAAGCTTACTTTCTACCTAGATAACGAATGCGACTATGAAAGGGAGGCGAAGCAGCAAGACAAGCTGATAAAAAGGAAGCCAAGAAAGTAGCCAAGATGGCACAGTCAAACCAATAGACCACAATCTTGGCGGTTAAGAACCACTTAATACTTATGCCAAGTAATTCACCCAGCGCAATGCTTTATCTCGTGATTAAGATGCCAAGCTACAAGATAGGAAGGTAAGATGATAACTCTTTGCAGTCCTATAGTTTATAAAGTGATAGACTGGTTGGCATTTGAGCCGCCAAGGGAACGCCAATGCTGTTTATCTGGGGTAGCGCTTATTTTATATGAGACCTCCCGCTTTCAGCAGGTGTGCGTTGCCTTGGCTCTTGGTAGACAGAAGTACGGCAATATTGTTAAGTAATGTTTTTGGTTCCTTTGCTCCGGAGGCCGTTGTTATCCGATGCTATCAGCTATCTGTTGGTTAGTCGTTCTTGGTGTTGTGAGCCAAGATACTCGGCTGAGTCACTTACTGGGCTGGACTTTGCTTGGCTAGATAACTCTAACCAAGACTGTGGAGATGCTAATCACCATTGGGCTTAGTAGGGAGGTTGGAATTGATTGACAGATTACGATTTATGATGACAGGGTGAATTGATGAATTGAGAAGGTGCCATATTTGTGTGCATGCTGCGCATAGCCGCCACTGCCGCGCGAACTCAATATCGCCACGCGACGTGATGGTGGATGGTTAAAGTCGGAAATGAGCCTCACCGTAAGGTTATAGATGTGTAATAATCCATTTGAGGAAGTAGGAATGAACTTTCGTCGTGGTTATTCTGATTGCATGTGGTTGCAGCTTGGGGTGCTGAGATTCGAGACAACCACAGAATGTAACCTGTCAATTTGATTCTCAGTTATAATTATATCGCGGAGAAATAAAATAAGTATCTGCCTTTCCGGATCATCTTCCGTTAAAACTGATACTCGTCAAAATAAGCATGAGCCGACGACAGGGCTACACTTCACATTCACTCTGGACTAGATCCACCTCCGCATTTCACCTACCAGGTTCATCTGGAGTGAAACTCATAGCGGGGAAGCGGATGCAAGGCGAGACAGGAACAGTCAATCGTGGGTCGATTTTACGTAATGAAAATGTA
Source organism: Fusarium chlamydosporum (assembly GCA_014898915.1). Classification (NCBI taxonomy): domain Eukaryota; kingdom Fungi; phylum Ascomycota; class Sordariomycetes; order Hypocreales; family Nectriaceae; genus Fusarium; species Fusarium chlamydosporum. The sequence goes on along the minus strand of JAAVUD010000040.1, from coordinate 43,901 downwards.
TGCCTTCATAGCATGACTATACCTGATATCTAGTATACGTACTGGAAGTACTTGTTCTCAAGATCCGTCTTGTCAAGCAATCCCATCTCCCAACCCCTTCTCTGATTCTCATCGTCTTCTGCATGGAAGTCCCGTCTAGATCTGTTTCTGAACCATAGCAAGACCCAGAGTGCAACAAGACTGGCCACTTGAATAGCAATGCATGTGAACATCATTCCGACACCAAGCTGATACTGCGGTTCCTGGTTGGATTTGAAGAAGAACGGGCCGACAAAGTTACCGAGACAGTATCCAATTAGCAGTATAGCATTGGTTGTGATTTTCTTGGTGTGTCCAGCGGTGTTGGCCATTGAGATCGCCATGCTGAGTGTCCATGTTGCTGTGTAGGAGAAGGATATCCAGAGACATGCTAGACGGCCGTAAGCGTCGCTGTGGGGGATGAAGTGAAGACCGAGGACGCCTGCGAGAAAAGGTGCTAAGGCGAGTAGCATGATGGGAATTCGGGAATTTTTGATGGTGGATGCTCCCCAACTGCGATTATTAGTATTGGAACTTCCTAATAGCAGGCTACCTAAGGATACTTACCAAGCTAGCACACATGCGATCATCTGAACTGCACCAGATGGCATCTGGTAGAGTGTGGTGGTAAGTGTGCTGAATCCAGCGCCTTTGATGATAAGTCCTTGAAACTACAGTAACTTCATTAGTCGCGTGAAATACTTTAAATGTGAAACACTTACCGCAGATAGTCCACCATTCGGCGAGTTGCTTGTAAGAGCAAACAAAAACAACAACCACGTCTTGAGGTCAAGCATAGCCTCCCAAAACTGTGGCATCTTGAAATGCTTATTCTCAATGCCTGTACCATTTCCCTTCACCCTCGCTACAACACGCGCTCGTTCATCAGGCGTAAGGAACTTGGCTCGCATCGGAGCACCTGGGAGACAGAACAAAAGGATGACACCCCAAGCAACAGTGATGGAGCCCCAAATGATGAAAAGTACTCTCCAGGACGACAAAGACGATTGGATGTGGCCAATGCCGAAACTGGCGATTCCTGCGATGATGTACCCAACACCTGCTGATCCAATCCATATTCCCATTCGGAGGGGCTGTTCACTTCGCATGTAGTACATGCTGAACAGAAGCATTGTTCCGGGGTTAATAGCAGCTTCTAAAGCGCCGAGGAGAGTTCGGACTGCTACCAGTGCGGGAAACGAATGGACTGCTCCGTGAGCCATGAGTACAGCACCCCAGCCAATAACCTAGATATCCTTAGTAGGTAGACACCCACAATCGAAAGAGGACCTACGGTTCCAGACATGAAATAATTGATGGGAAACCTCTGCAGGAATATGCTGGTTGGAAACTCCCATACAAGATAACCAAGATAGAAAATGGCTCCTGTCCAAGAGAACTCATTGCCCTTGAGGTTCAAATCCTCTCTTAGTCCAAACACAGCAGCGTAGCTAATGGTGTTCTTATCAATAGATTGCAAGGCATAAGTGAAGCAGAGAAGAGGCATAAGTCTCAGGTCTAATTTCCATCGTAAAGCGCGCGCTAGTTCGGGGCTTGTTTCAATCTCATCTGCATCACGACAGAGAGTGAGGGCTTCGGCAGTGGATACATCGTTAATGGTGCCGTCTTGGATAGATTGGGTGTGCTTGAGGTCTTCTGGGTACTTTTCAGACGCCATCTTGTCGACTGTCTTTGGAGGTCGACGAGAACGGCCGGAGGTGACACAAAGCGGGACTACATTTGGTATGCGCTTTATATAATTGTCGATCCTCGGTACATCGGTGTTGATCACTCGATGTTCCATCGTATCTCCCGCGGGAAAGTTGGCCCCTCACTAGGAAAGCTTATCATGATCCGACGGATATCTTCACCTTTGACGGATAGGATTGCCATGGTTCATATCAATTGAGGGTCCCGATGTAACTATATAAGTAGATAGCAGTATCTCATTGCCTGTTTCGCCGATGTCTCTCGTCCACAGAACTGACTCAATAACTATTTCTATGAATTTTCCCTGTCAGCGGAAAAATTGTTCTACTTGCGTTAATCAGATGACCACTCAAATCATACTTTATTGTAGCACTCAATTTCGGGAACTTTTGCAGCCTTTCGGGATCATCTCTATTACTATCTCCACTTTGATAAGTACACTTATCGTCATAGTAGCATGGGTTTCCCAGATCCTAGTAGACTCTTGATAAACGCGGGGTAATTACTTGATATCCACATCCATCTTCCCTATCAGTTGATTCCATCCCGCGGCAAACCGAGTTGACCGCGGGGAAATACAAGACGGTCTACAAAAGATCGTCCGAAATGGGAGATAAAACAGTTTGCTATGCCACAATCTCGTGATGAGACGATCAACGCCAGTTGTAGCACAACCTTATAACATCTGCGAGATGGCCTCCCTTCACCCATACCAAGCTCTAGACATTGACGAGAGAGTCAAAAGAGTACTCGCCAAGACGCCTCTTATAGACGGCCATAATGACTTACCTCAACAACCAAGAGCATGCTTCCACGGGAAAATACATGATAATGAGAAGTTCGATTTAAACAAGGGCTTTGAAAGAGGAATGACGGATATTCCTCGTCTTAAACAGGGTAATCCCAAGCACCATAGTTTCTTGCCATTTACTAATGAAAATAGGTGCCGTTGGTGGCCAGTTCTGGTCTGTGTGCGTGCCATGTCTCCGATCGGCTGAGGACTTCACAACGCCCGAATACTCCGATATGGCACGCGACGCAATTGAACAGATAGACCTGACTTTAAGACTAGTAGAGTCTTATCCTGAAACCTTTCAATTGGTCAGTGGCCCTTCGGAGGTGAAGAATGTATACGCCAGTGGCCGAATTGCGTGCTCCATTGGAATCGAGGGTCTACACATGGCTGGAAATAGTATTGGCATTATAAGAGCCTTTTACAGACTTGGTGTCAGATATGTGAGTTCTGACTTTCTACACGCAGTGAGACAATCCTGATCTTTTCAGTGCACCCTTACCCACGTTTGCAACAACGCCTTTGCCGACAGTTCAACATCTAAAGTTGGTCCTGTCCATGGAGGTTTATCAGATCTGGGAAGAGCAGCAGTAGTAGAGATGAACAGACTAGGTATGCCTGAACCATACATCTTACGAAACCACACTAACATCTCAGGCATGATCGTCGACATCTCCCATGTATCCGAAGATTGCGCCAACCAAGTCTTATCCCTCTCTCGAGCCCCCATAATGTTCTCACATTCCAATGCAAAAGGTGTCTTCGACTGTCCCCGTAACGTCCCAGACTACATACTAGACCAAGTCCCCGCCAACGGCGGTATTGTAATGGTGACGTTTGTCCCAGAGCACTGCACAGCACGTCGTCGGGATGCAACGATGGAAATGGTCATCGACCACCTATTCTACATAGCGAATCGTATAGGCTGGGACTATGTCGGGCTTGGATCAGACTTTGACGGGATAGCCAGTGTGATTCCTGGTTTGGAAGATGTCAAGTGCTATCCGCATCTTCTCAAGGAAATTCTGGATAGAGGAGCTACGGAGGAGCAGTTGGCCAAGGTCATTGGCGAAAATGTCTTGAGGGTCTGGGAAGGTGTTGAACAAGTCAGAGATGGAATGAAGAGGGAGGGCGTACTTCCTGTAGAGGACGTCTTCAAGGATCGTAAATGGTGGCGGTACGATGGATTTTATCAGATGGAAGATCCCGATCCTGAGGATAAGCTAGGTCTTGATTGGTATGGAAAGCCACCACCAGACGAGGGTCTTTATCTCGAGGATTAAAGAGTGCGAATGCAGGTCACGTCATTGATTAACATGCAGATTATTCGCATTGTGCGACATACATTTAACTGATATGGGAGATAGCAGGCAGTGAATAAAGCGATAAGGCGCTTACTAGGTGGTGGTTGTTAGAGAGGTTAATTATCTTTTTAAGACCTAGACTAGAGCTGTGAGGTATCTATACAGTACATGCCTAATCCACTAGCTCTAACAAAACATATCTCACCTGACCATCAGCTTTACCAATTCCCGTTGACACCTGATCCCCATCCCATCGACCCCCAGTTCATCTGATTCGGATTCATAGCAAAAGGGGACTGGTTTGGGAGAAAGGGACCCGAGGTATCTCCAGCAAGTCCCGGCTGACCTCCCATATTAAAGAACATACCAGCATCACCAAAACCCATACCCATTTGCATAGGCATATCATCCATATCCACCCCCGTAGGACCTCGAGACTGCTCCCCGGTAGATTCCTTTGACTCTAGTGACATCTCTGATACCTTCTCATTAATGAAGTCAATGAGCTCAGGCGTAGTCGTTTGCTTGCCAGCCTTCTCATAAGCCGCTTTGACAGTATCCCAGGCATACAGTACAATATTCGTAAAAGGTGTAAAGTTGGGACGAAGCCTGTCCAAGTCATTCAAAGCTCTGGCCGCGTAGCTATCGTGCATAATTTTCCAAGCCTTGTCATGCTCGTCGCAAAAAGGTTGACTTTTCAAGTGCTGAATGACACGGATGTAAGCTGGGAAAGGGAAATGGAGGTGAAGGTACCAGTGGAAGTTCTTTGTTAGTGTTGAAGTTGATAACTTGGTGTCGCATTCGAGCCAGTGCAAGGCGCATTGGACGGCGGCTTCTTGATGTGCTGGCGAATGTTCGGCGGTGGGCTCGAGGTAGTTGAGGTAGTCGTGCATTAGGCGGCAATTCATAATATTGGATCGTGCGGTCCACATGGTCATGAAATGCACACGGTTGTCAGGATCGCAATGCCGAAGGTATTTTTCTTCGATCATCTTCTCCAAAGCCACATCGCCTCCCGGCGGGAGCTTCTTGGCCAAGGGCTTCATGGCTGGATTGGTAAAAGCGAGGTAGAAAGCGCTGTTGCGGTGATATTCGCCGATTTCGCCTCTTACAACCGTGAAGATAGCCTCTGTAGCTTGGTCCTGAGGCTTTGGTAGGGTTTTTGTCTCTTCACGAAGCTCCGAGTCGCTGACGTTTGAGGGCAATGCGCAATCCCAGCCTGGAACGAGGGTCGTGGGCTTGTGATCTCCTAATGCGCTAACTCGTGAGTCGAACATTACAATGGCCCACCAGAGTCTTCTTCGCAGTTCTCCTTCGAGGATGCTGCATCGTGCATTCCTGGCTTCGCTCTGCATACCCATGCGCTCTGCGATGCGAACGACAACAGCCAGCATGGCAGATATGGACTTTGGGTGACTAGCTGATCGAATCGAGACCTGAGAATGATCAGTGAAAGTCAGTTTTGAAGCAAATAGAATGCTCACCAAGTACAGAAATAATGCAGTCAAACAATCTCGACTACCTGTTCGTAGGAAATTGCAATTCAACAACGCTTGCTGACATCCAAAATGGTATCGTGTTGATAGATCGTGTTTCGACTGTTTGAACATAGTTTCGCATTCATCCTCTGATAAGCTGCAGACGGCCATAGCGTAGATTCCAAACATCAGGGCTTCAAGAGTAGGCGTGACGCTCTTCAGGTCGGAAACGGCTTCGACAATGGAAGCCTGCAAAGTCGGGGTATGTGTAACTTTGAGAAGCGGATTGACATTGTCGAGGTAAATCTGCCACAGCCTGAATAGGTGGGCTGGCTCTGGATGGAGAGTGTGTAGCTCGACTGCTGATTGACGTGAGCCGAAAAGCATGTGCTCGTCACTGATAGCGACCTGATCTTGGGCGTTGTTGAAGACACTTTCGTAAAAAGAGTCATTCGGATCTCGGTACTGGGAGCGTTAGTCATCTCTGTCATACTCGAGTGCTGGAGGTCTCTTACACCCTGTCGCATTGCGTGCCAAATGCTTCTGTGTTATAGTCAGATTCTGCGTCCCAACACCGTCCAATGAAAACTCACTTGGCTTCAGTTATACCCTCAATCCTAGCTTGAGAACTCTCTCCCTCTTTCTGCTCATTATCCGAATAATAGCCATTTGGCGAACTCTTTGCTGTGGCGCTATCGTCATCGTGCAGGGGATCAAACTTGACATTATTCTGCTTCATCAAAGCCTCGTATCTTTTCAGCCGATCGAGTAATTCTCGTTCTGGGAAGCGCCGCCTCCGTGGTCTTGGCTGTGTTGCCGGTACACATTGTGTACCATGCTTGACGCAACTCGAACAGGGAAAAGTGCGGTCACACTTGACTTTGCGTTGTTGGCAGAGAACGCATGCCAGTACTCGGCTGGACTTAGGCTTGGGCTTGGCGGACTCTTGTGGAGATGTGGACATGGCGTGACCCTTCGGTGATTTTACACCTCCGACAGGCGATCGAAGTATGAATGATTTCTGATCGCTCTATTGGGAGATTTTGGTGGTATGTAAATTGTTGGGCTGACATGTCGAGATGATCTGTTTGTAGCTGACATGTGGGCCTTTTCTATGTCCCGAGAAATCTCCACTTTTCGGTCTTCTTTCGCGATACGATCGGACTTTATAAATGTCCACCATGTCCGATTTTTTTTTTTCACCTGAATACGCTCGCTCATTGATTGTGTCATTGGTCCCTTTTTCAAAGAAATCAACCCGACACGTTTCTTGTTTTTAAGACAGAAGGGGCCTGTTCTTGTCTTGGATCCTTGAGGAGTACGAACAGTTCCAGATTTGAGCGAGCACACCAGAATCATAAGTATATCTATCTAGATTTACTCAAACTTCTGCTCGTCCTTCCATCATTCTCGCAACATTCCAGTGTAGCAAGTCCCGCGTAGCAATCGCATCCTCGAGACTATCGTGGCCTTTCCCTTTCTGTATGATTCTTTGCAGCCGTACTTCAGCCAGTTTCTTCAATGACAGCCCGATTGTTTTGCCGTGATTGTCCCCCTCAACAATGAGCGTGTCAATAACTCGAGGATGGATCCAACGCAATGAAGTGAGGTCTGAATTTGCACCATGTCCAACAACGATTGTTTCTGTATTCACAAATTTCCATATCAAAGCTCGGGCGTTTTTCCGACCAAATATGCATTTCTTCCTATTTCGTGCTTCTCGCAATAATTTCCACGTCACGCCTGACCACTTAGTGTTCAAGTGGCTCATTGGGACATCAGGCCAGACAAGTTTATCAATCAAAACATGACTGGAAAAATAATCGATAAGTGTCAGTCGTATCAACTCGCAATCACCAGATGCCGCCGTTCCCATTTCACAATCTATCACGACCGCTTTGTGAGCATCCTTGGCGGCCGATGATGGTGTTACAGAGTATTGCCAACGAATAGACAACTCTTTGATGGTACATTGTTCGGGCTGGTGATCCTTTTCTTGCTTGCAAGGAGATCCCGCCACATGCTCGCCACAACAGGTCCACGTCTGCCATAACGATCAGCGATCTACCTCAGCTTCAGGGAGCCAGAACTATAACCTTGTTAACTGCTTTTCCGTCATGGAATCGACATCGCAGTACTGGTGCGCGAGTCTCTTGTAACTGCAGTCGCTCTAATCCCATTGAGTTGATATCGTCTGGAACATTACTTGGCAAGGGGCCTGGGGAATCGGAATTCGTGGGATTTGTTTCACGAAGTGATCTTTGTCGTGTTTGTCTGTGTTCTTTCACAAGTACTAGGTAGCTCAGCTCTGAATTTTTTAAGGTTGCATAGGAAGCATCTTACATAAGTTGCACTTGACACAACGTCTCTTTCTCTCGAGGTCAGCATCCAAAAGTTGAGCTGTAATGTAGCCTCTAGATGATAAGCATTCGGATGAATGGGGTAGACCGGTAAGAACATGCAAATAAGAAGGTTGATCCAACGTCGGCTCACCCAAGAGCATTTCGGTGTTTGTCATAATGGATAAGCCCGGGATAAATTAATATCATATGGTGTTACATAGGTTGAGGGAAAGGAATATAACTGATGGGCTGCGCTTATACGTGAAGCAAGGTGAAGGTAAAACAAGGCAGCTGGCGACTATTGCTCTTAACTACTGGTCTGATCAACAAGAGCAATTCTGGTGACGCATGTCAGAAAGCCATAAACTAAACGTAAAGAACGACGGAAATGAGAAGGAAAACAAGAAATATGACCGTAGGTTAGTTATATAAACGAAAGCGTAAAACACCTGCACTTGTTGGCTACTCCTTCCGGCGAGCCAACATGCATTGTCTGCAACCTCCTGCTTTTTGAGGCCGACCAGTCTGCTAACCTACCAATTCGGTCGTCAGGTTGTTGCGGGGTAGGACTGCCAACACGAATCGGGCATACCTGCATAGTAAGTCAGCTTAGGTTTTAACAAGAGGAAGGATTTCCACAAATGCAGAGTCAATGGTCTCAAGGATATCTTCCTCTACAAGTGGTTGCATGAATCTAGTCAGATAGAGTTCTTTGAAAATTCATTGTAACTTCGCTACTTTGACCCTAAAACCTGTTTTGTTGTTTGCATATGTGACGATATACTCTCAGGCGTGTTAGCAGGTAGCTGGACGAAAAGACCACCCAAATAGTTTGTGCATAGCAAGTCGGCCTATATCTGCTATCCTTGGCCATTTGGTCGTGGATCCCGTACAACAGTCTAATACAGAATGTAAATATCGATTCACAGCATTTCCCTTCTCGCCCACCATCCTGAGTAGTCGCTGCTTTAACCTGAGCGGGCCCTGAGCCTATCCCGAGTCTCGGGTAAGCTGACGAATCAGAGGCCGGCATGCAGGGCTCGCGTTTCAGGCCCCAGTAAGTCGAAAAGTAGACTAACTCCACACGGACTAAAGCCATGACATACACTAGACTATAACTAGCTAGCTTAGTTCTTGAGTACACTTAAGTTCAATGTAACCTCATACTGGCTCTTATATTACTACTAAATAACTTTTAAGTACAATAAATTGTTAATTGAGATAGCAAGTATTAGAGTATATAGTAAAGACTCTGTGTTGATTGACCTTAAAGCAGATGTTTCTGCTATAGTTATAAAATACTGAAAGCAATGCTAAAGAGACACTATCCTTGACCTTTTAGCTGTAATCTGCCTTATCAAACTTCATTAGTTATAAACCTTGCCTGGTATGCCTTGCTGGACTTGAGTAGTGACACGGTTCGTATTAAGGCTGTAAGGCCACGTAAACAGCATCCACATCTCGGATCCTCTTGAGGGGCTAATGCTACTCAGGATATACCAACTGACTCACCACCTCACTAATGTGGAAGGTCACTAAGCCAACATCGATGTACACTGAGCCTAACCTTAGTAGACTTTGAGTATATGACCATTCAGTATGAGACTCAAGATACAAGCGACATTCAACTTGTACTGTTACTTTAATGTGCATCGCCATAGATTAAAATAATTAGATAGTGTAAGATCATCCTTCACGAGTTACTAAACCCTAACCCGTGATATTGTTGATAATAACTGTTACCTAACGCCTCCAAAAGCATGGGCCGCTTTATCCAAAAGACATACCCATAGTTACTGGGGACGAGGAGCTGCTGTTGCATGAGTTGCATGATTAGCATGCTGATCCTCGGAGATACCGAGTAACCTACCTCGAATAGCGCGGCGTAATGGCCAATGATTGAAACCTCGAAGTTAAGAGAGGCTGTGCGTTGAGGCACAGCACAAATTGAATGGTCCGGCACTTGTGTTATTGGAGGAGATAGATCGTAGGGATATCTTTATCCCATCAAGGGAGAAGCATCCAAAGCAAATTCCCACTTTATGCATAGAAGGAAACATTCTTCGTATAGATTAATTAGACCAGCATGAAGGTTAAACAAACGAGCTCATCGTTGGCCTTACACACTTCTGGCGTAGCTAATACCTCAGCTATCTCCAGTATCACACCTCATCTTTTTCCACCTATACTTGGTCTGCTTCTACTAATAGAGACCTGGCTCCTCTTATGTACGTTGTGAGCGCATTTGTCAATAAGCTTCGGTAAGTGGCATCGACCACGAATACTACCAAGGAGAGCGTTTATCAATAGTAAAATTAACCCTAGTGGAAAACATATCACTTGTTACAAATAAAAATAGTCTGGCGACAGATTAAGGCAATGCTTCCTTGATATTATGTCACTTCGGCTGAGGTTGTAATAGTTAAGAAAAGAGACCAACATCAGGGGAGGATGCGATAAATCCCGGTTGTAGTTATAATTCGGGTACCATGATACCCTACTGCTTTTTCAAGACACTTAGAGCTTATACTCGCTTCTCGGGCCCTCCGAATTAATGCACTGCCGAATATAAATACTTAACTTCTCCCTCTTCTCAACTCATAACCTATCCCTTCACTTTTGTTTCCCCAAGTAAAATCATTTGCTCTATTCTAACCTCTTCTTCCACACCACTATAATGACTTTCAACGCAACCGTTACCCAGAAGCACCTACACGACCATCCGGAGAACACTTGGTGTATACATTACGTTTATATTGTTGGATCTACCCCTTGTCGCTCATTCATCGCTTTACTACCTCAGAAGCTCATAGAGCAGCCATACTCCTACAAGCTCTTAATCCCAGTTGAATCGCTATTACTTTAGGATAAATGCAAATAGTATAGGCCAACAGTCTCAGCTTTTAAGTACCATTTAAACTCTATTAAAAACTTTCGCTACGGTACTGCTCAGTACATTAGCCAACAGGCTCAGAAGTGGGGCGTGAGTCTTTGGTTATCCCTAACAGTAAGTTCAAACCTATCATTTATATGGACATCTACTCATGATCAATCAGATTTTCCCGGATAACTGGGTATCCAACCTCTCGCAAAAGGAATTACTGAACCTCCAACTCCGTTGGAATGATTCAAGTCGTGTGGACTAATCTTTCATCCGGCAGGATAACCTAGAACGCATCTTCACTATTTGGACTTACCTTGACTATCAAAAGTGGAAGTCAAACGCACCTCAACGAATTGGCGGCCATTGGCAAGGAATATTCGAGCGGGCAAGTCAAGATCTAATGGAGACCTTAAGCACGACACAGATTGCTTTAGGCCTCATGACAATGGCAAGCATTCTCCGACTGTTCCGCATGCCGTCAGTGCGAGTCCAGATTCAACCCGCTCGATCGCAGGGAGAGAAAAGGCCATGCGAGCTCCTGTCAGAGGGGCAAAGTATTCAGACGATGAAAACAATTTCCTCATAAAATTAAAGGAAGACGAGCAGCTTGGGTGGATGGAGATTCGTCGGCGATTTCTCAACGTTTCCCCAGACGATGTGGCTCGGGCTTGCAAGTCCATTACTGTACGAAGCTCAAGAATCGTGGGAGGGCTTGATATCATAATATTATTCTGAGTGGCGGGACTCTAAGATGGGTAGGATGTATGTTAAACAAGCTAAGGAGTGCTGCAATACATAGTTCCTGCATGTTCCTGACCATATGCGTGCACGATGTGATTCCCGAAGCTAGACAGTTTCTGTGCGGTCTAGTAGGTCATAGAGGGCAAGAACGCCTCAGTCCCTTCCGATAGAAATTTTGTTCGGTCCCTCTGACCCTCCGAGATCAAAGTGAAAAGAAATTAAAAAGAAAGAAATAACGCTGAGCTAGGTCGACCGGAAAAGGGCTGCTTGTAACCAAAGAGGTACTTATGCCTGCCTCCGCTCTAAGAGAACTTCATCACCAGTACACGACCTGAACGGCAGCCGATAGCGACCGTTGATCCCACCTGAGCCTTTGCCATCATCCGATAGTCTGGAGGTAGCCAAACCATCCGCTTTCCGTCTTTTACAATCCATACACCGTCGGTACTTATACCCCAGTCAGAGTGGCAATAACCCATAAGATTGCGTCAGTCGACTGATTATCGATGGCAGGCGGAGGAGCCGGGAGGTCCAGGTTCAGAAGTCTAATGTCGGTAGAGAGGAGAGTTTTTGGCATCGGATCAAATGAAAGGTGAGTAACCATCAGGTCAATCTCGAGCGTCTGTACACATGCGCCCGTTGCTACATCCCAGACCTTGACCGTCTTACCGTGGGAGCCTGAGGCGAGCCGCTGGCTATCCGCCGAGAAGGCCACCGAGCTCACCCAATCGCCATGGCCCTCAAGCGTCTACAGGCATGCATTCCAGTCTGATTCCACGCTCGGCTTGAGCGTGATCCAGTCCGGCTCTTCATTTTCGAAAAGCTCTCTTATTAGGCTGCGAGTGGGACTAAACACGAGTGCTGATGCATAGACCTGTAATGGAGCAATCTCGATGGCCCGCTTGTGGGAAAGAATAAAGCGGCGCGCGTCCCGAAGTAGTTTCGTTAGTTGTCGCGCTTCCTTGGTTTTCTGCTAACATGTTAAAGCGTCTCCAGTTTGTAGCCTTGCGTCTGTGTCGCTGTCTGAGTCCTCTGAGTGAGAGTCCCTGGAACATGCAGCTCCTGCTGCATCAATGTCCTCCAATAAGACGACGCATCTGTCTGCGAGGCCAGCAAATAGGCCTTTTAGCATTTGATCGTTTGCACCGGGAATGCTGACGACGTAGATATCCATATCTGATTCACCGGCAATTGACGAACTGAAACTGGATTTCCCAGTACCAGCCGGCCCATGCAAGAGGTATCCTCGTTTGTAGGGAATTAAATGTTGGGAGTACCAGTATCTAGTTTCGGGGTTGAGGAAGTTTTGAATGTCCTGACTCAGATCCTCCTTTTGCTTTTCGTCAAGAATGACTGTCGACAGAGGCCGAGCAGTCACTGCTTTCTCCTTTCTCCAGTATTCATCACGATGTCCGTGGATGGTCGTCTTATTCTTTGATTCATTAAGGTATCCTTGTCGACAGTTTTCTAGAAGGTCTCTCAAAATTCCAGGTCGCCCAGCACAGGTGATGGAAATCTGCTCCTCTTTGTGAAAACCAACATCCACTTGTGTTGTCTGATAATAGAGCAAGTTGACAAGATCTTCGGCAACTCTTTGTCGATCACGGCTTGACAGGAGATCGACGCGAAAACCGATGCATGACTATCGAGGATCTTGAGCGGCAAGCAGAGACCACCATTAGTACGACTAAACAGAGGTTTCACCTCGGCGAGCATCGAATCTATGCTCTTTTGTTCCTCCCTCTCATCGCACCAAGTGGCTCTAGACCTAGAGCCCTCCTGTTCTTCAGATTTGGTGATCTCGAGCTTTCTTTGGCGCGTGATCCTCAGGGCGGTCCGCATCGTATTCTTATTCGGTTTAGGCTCCGCTTCACGAAGACCTTCCTTGGAGAAAAAGAAACGTAACTGATGTAGCCAAACGCGCTTTTGGCCGCTAAGCCTGACTTAAACAGCAACATTTTGACTCTTCCCGAGACTATCTTTAACTTAAGCTTGCTACTTAGTCTACATACCCTTCTTCTAGGTCTTCTATTCCATTATGTAGCATTTAATGCTCTAACTCTTACTTCTCCTAAGTATTCAAGCAAGCTTAATATCTACCTTAACGAGCACAAGTTACCGCTGCCACTTAAGCAGAGTATAAATAATATATTTATCTTTTGCAGGGCTACTAAGATAGGAATAAACGTATACATATTATCTGCAAATAAACAAATTACATATAATATAATTTCTAGTTAGATAAAGAAGCTTAGCAAACTAGCTAGGTTTAGTGTTATTGTAATTTTATATACGCTTCATTATAACGCAGGCAACAAGTTTAACCAATGCTGTACGTACATTCTTTATTTGCAAATTCAGATTAACTAATAAGTGAATTAGCGAATATTAGCGATAGACTTCACAACCTTATGCTTCAACACGCCAACTCTAGGACTTTTGAGAAACATTACCTTGGCCGTATTGTACCTGTGGATACTATGGCTGTTGTAAGCCACAAAGACCAGCAAAAAGCCCTAATTCGTTAAGCTTGCAGTATTAGGTACTCAGCCAGCAAACGACAGCCTATGCATCTTACTGTAGAGCAGTCCGCAAGTATTAATAATAACCCTAAGATATAGGATCTCCTACAATAATGAGAACGCCTTAATTCTAAAGGCAATAAGTCCCAACGAGTCTGTACATATCTAAGGAATATTGCTAAGGATATTCAAAGTAAGAAGGTGTATTTGCACAGAAAACGTAAAGATTAAATTAGATAGACCTAGTCCTAGGAACAGGCTGTAACCAATATCAAGAAATAACTAGCTGGCAAGGCGTTTGAAGAGCCACCAGTCTCGCTATTAGACGAAGATGCTTATCCAGCCCAGAAACGCCTATACCAAGCTTTAAGAGCTCTAGTTACCAATACAATTAAGTCCGAATATCGACGACGTAATAATGCGATTCTTAGCGTCATGTCTTACTGTTCTATTCAGGAACCGCCTCTGCCTCCTATAATAAGACAAAAAGCAATTGCTGCCAGGAAGGTTGTCTCCAATCTGCACGATAATACCGCTGAGAACGCTGAAAGTAGCGCCTTAGGCGATGCAATAACTTCAGTCTTTATTAAAAGCCGGACGGATTGAATTCGCATGTACTTTCTTTGTGTTGGTTGGGCTACCACTCTTCAGCCTTCCGACCCAGCTATCAATGGGCTAATCAAGCCTTTCTATTCACCGGGACATTTGAGCAGGCACTTCAAACGCCGCCATCTTTCTAACCTTAAAGCAAATGAAAAGCTCCATTGCTTCCTATGCAATAATACGTTAGACCACAAGATGCACTTGCAAAATCATGCTGAGACGGTACATGGAACGGTATCATATGGAGGTTGATGATCATTGGCCACATAGAATAATCGGTTGTGATCTATATGGAAAAGCTTTTTGTTTTCTTGAAATGATTTCTTTACCAAGCTTTGTTTTGAAGAACGAGAACATGAAATTGCAATCGACATAGACTGACAGTTATCAAGTTCATTTGGTTCAGGGTTTCCCTGCATGTTCAGTACCGACCCAAGATTACTGACGTCAATTCCTGCCATCTTGCTGAAGTCGTCACCGTAAATACTGTGTCGTGATATTATTCCCTAGCGTCCTCTTTGCTATCGCCATCACATTTATCTTGAGCTCTTCTGCCTCCTTTTAACCTCCTTCATAATTAAAATATCCCGCCACGGGATGTAAAAGGCGCGTTCTTTTTCTCTCTTCTCTGGTATTCACCGACTCAGGGTGCGGCAAATCTACTGTTGTTGGCGATTAGAATGATTAATAATAACAATTCCAAAACAATTTCAAATAACAACCGCATTAACTCATAATCACCTCCAGGTATTCAATTCTATTTATTCTCATAGAAAAAGTGTTATTACGTGATCACATCCGATGAGGTTAAACTCGATTCAGATCTTCTGCTTATGCGGGTCCTTGTGTCTCGCTCTTCGCGACCCGACTGCGCGAGATGCTGATCCTTGGCGATAAACGACGCTGACAATCCCTCCAGAAGAACACAAAAAGATGCATCGACGAGTCACCTTTTCCGATCGTTTTCGGATCGACTGGGAGTTTGGATTGGTACAAGATAAGCATAATGCGCCTTGTATACCCTAGGAATGAGATATAAAAGGGCTGGCTTCTGGATTGTTGACTGAGTTTACTACACATCATCTCAGCCTTACAGCATCTCCTTACCTTATAGAATCAGATACAATATCACTTTACCCAAGATGAAGTCCACAAACCTTCTCCCCCTTCTACCTCTAGTCTCAGCCACTAGTATCAAGCCTTGGACAGACTACACCCCAGTACCCGCTACATCAGAAGAATGCTGCCCCTTCACCTATAAGCAAACATGCACCAAGAATCTCGAACGAATGTATCACATTCAACTCTTCTACAATCGCAAGAAGGGTCTTTCATCGGAAGACTTTAACTCATACTGGGCCAACAACTATACCAAGACCGCCGGAAACTTCCACCTTCGTATGGGCGTTTACAAATACTCTCAGGTACATCATCCTTTACCTTCTTTCACATCTAGCCAACTGACGTCTATAGTATCATTCAACTCCTGAGCTTCGAGACATGGTCTGTGTCCCAGGCGCAGCACCTGTCCTTGAATTTGACGGCGCTGCCGAGTTCTGGGTTCAGAACGTAGAGACTTTCGCGGCTATGGGAGCTAATCAATTCTATCGTGATGTTATTCAGGCTGATGAGAGAAATTTTATTGACTTGGAGAGTATGAGGTTGATTGTTGGTGTCGATTATATTGTTGTGGAGAATCAGAATGCTGTTACGGATCATGGACGATCTTTCTAGGATGGAAGGTGGGATTTCCAAGCCTTCTTTAGATACTTGGGCTTACACATTTCCATTCTATTCTTACATAGATATATATCACTCTGGCATACACTGCTAGCTATGCTGTGCTTTCATCTTGCCTAAATTCGACTTCGACGTAGCCTGCTTCGACTTTCCTGTTCGTATCTGCCGTCCATTACATCGTAGTGGCTATTCGGCGTTTGACGGTGAGGGATTTGAGGAGGGGTGGGTAGTGACTATAGCAGGAGAGCAACAGGGCTTCCTAGTGCTTGCAACATATGTCCCATCCTTAATCACACTACTTCATAATTCGTCATGATCACAGTCAGTTGAGCGGACTACTAACCAATAGCCCGTGAGTAAGCACCATACTTCTGGTCTGAGTTGAAGTAAAGAATCCAGGGACAGCACCCCCCAGAATTATGTTTCGGTTGGTAGGCCATTAACACGACATTCTGGATGCTGCTATGAAAGATTTAATGAGTAATGCCACCTAGTCAATTTGTATATTGAATTATAGAACCTCAAGAGACATCCGACATCCAAGTAATTGCAGATACGTATGACTTACTTGCCCAATGTGGCAAGCAGTAAGACAATCATTGAGATCAGTCAATCCCGCGATATCGGTCCTCCAAGCAAGAAAGTTTGGCTACTGATTATAACCAATGACCTAGATATAATATAACCTATGTCTTCTTATTTACACATAACCGTGCATTTACCAGAGTATATAGACACAGTGCCGTTCCTCCCGTGCTAGGTGCTGTTGGCTGAATACGAACTCCTGAGATACGTGGACTAATCAGCGCCCTGCTGGTACATTTCGAACATAGGTTGGCGCTTAAAGACAATCTCCTGACTAGAGTAGGTGATTTAATGGTGTGATATAGCCGCATGGACGCAAGTAAGATTTATGGCAAGAGAGCTCCAGTCGGTCACTCTCGCCAGGGTGCATATCGAGATCGTCCATATTACACCAGGATAGGGAGTACCCGTTCAATATAGTTCATGCCATTCCGACTATTTCCGCTTTAACAAAACCTTATGTCGATCGCCTATAGCTACTTGTTTTCATCACAAGATCCTGGTCAGTATCTAGGTACCACACCTCTCATAGGTGGGTGGAACGGCTATGTATCTGGGTGTGAAGGTGAAGATAATCGGGAGTCTGTAGAGATACGCAATCAATTCCCCGACGAGCCTAATGGCATGTGCCGCTTACTTCTATTTGATGACTGATCTCTTTAACCTGAGGCATAGATATGGTGCTGACCCCGCATTTGTTATGTTGCTATAAGATCTACGTTCAACAACCAACAGCCAACAACCCACAACCCACAACCAACAACCAACAACCAACAACCAACAACCAACACGGCTAATGCAGAACTGTATTTCAGAACCAATACGACAACTCAACTTCCTTGATTCAACCTACCAACAGTAGTATCGGCACTTGGGACTCGGACTTCGACGACCAACATACATTAGTTCTTTTGATCTACACTCGACGCGCTGCGCTTTGACAGTCACCTCGGAGATTCCTTGATTCAATCTGTGAACCGAGATTTGGCTTTGCTACTACCCTTCAATAACCAACATTGAACTGCAGCTTTCGAAAAGGGACAACAAGTAAGCCTAACGGGAAAACCCAAGAGTAGAAAGAACATAAATATCCAGCTTATCCCGCTCTTCAAGAGTCCCCTCTACTTCAGTATGACAACCAGAAACCTCAACAAGACCTGGCGCGACGTTGTCTTTGAACAGTACGAAGCCGATCACGCAGCAGACGTCCCATTTCCAATCCGCTACTTGATCTTCGGCCCTGAGTGGAAGAGGGATATCTTTATCGAGATCCCCAACAAGATCGACGTGTTTGACTTTCGTCAAGCTCTCCTCCGTGGTGCTAGTTCCAGACGTCTTGAACCCGACCCGGCCTACGAAGACGACTTGATCAAGATCCGAGCACACGTTCGTGGTCTACCAGCCAAAGATGATGCTCACCCGAAAGATGACTCTGCTGCTGCTGGCAACAGCGGCTAACGCTTGGAAATTCACCATCTATGGTGACAGTGATTGCGAGTCGACTCCATCGGGTGACCTTCGGGGAGATGGCAACAGAGGTACCTGAGATCCTGATGATATTTTCAGTAGCATAAGACTAACGACCCATCAATCGCCCAGACTGTACCAGTATTCCTAACCCTCATAAAGGGTTCTGGCTTGAAGAAATGGGCAACTGTCAAATTGATTTGTATGCCGACGAGGACGATTGTAATGATCGTGTATCGCAGCAGTTTTATGGTGCGGCCAATGAGGGCGTCTGCATTCCCCCTCAGTTCAAATGGGACTACTATACTGTAGTCAATTGCTAGGAAGTTTTATCAGAGAAGCATTATGTATGCAAAGGATTTCGTTATGTGGATATTAGGTAGTCTTAAATTTGGGTTAGCCCCATGTTTATGCGACGTAAATGGACCCGTGATCAGCCTGAACCAACATTTATCAAGCTGCGATGATAATTCGTCGATATTCGCATGGCAAAACAGATGTAACATCTAGCCAAAGATTGTTAACTTGTACGAAATATAATTTACCAATTTATAGCGCTAAAGGCTGGGACCGAGCTTGATTCCTCTTACCCAATACACCTTCGTTAACAAATCTATCCACTACTCAAAGCCAGGCTTATTTCTTGCGTTACTTTACCTCTGATATTGGGATACGAGATGCAATTGTTCTCTTTTGTGACTCAATTACCCCGCAGCTTACTCAATAACATAACCTGCTTGCACATCGCGCTGTCACTTACAATTTAATAGCGATAACATCTCGCCTTGGTGTAAGACCGAGAATATCACACCTGGGTACACACAAAACTGGATGTTCATCGTTTTGATACCGGTCTCTTACCCAGGAAGCTCTATCGCGTCCAATATCCTGGAAGCCGAACAAGGCTTTCCCCGGAAGAGGGCCTCGTTGCTGCTGATACAGTCAGAATTTACAATGACGAAGCTAGTTTGGGGCGGGCGATAGTGAATCAATTCACTTGGGGTTGTCGCGAGTGCTCGCCATTTATCAGCCTGTTCTCCGATGAGGAACATGCCGAGAACTGGGCTCTGAAAGAGCCTTGGCGTGGAGCCGTGAGAGGTTTTCAGGAGAACAGCTGTTCTGTCCTGACTATTGATACATGGCTACTAGACGACGTTTGGGTTTGTAAGGTAAGCCAGGTTCTCAGTACCTTGAAACTGCAGATCCCAGATAGAGCCACACAGCACTTCGACGGATGCTTCTTATGCCTGCACAAAATCCCTGCGACTGCAATCACACAACAGAGGGACTCCTTACAAGTCAAGAAAGGTATCCACTCAAACCATCCCTTTGGATAAGAATGCAACTGAGATGAAGCAGATAGGCTTGATCGACGTTCGAAAACAATGTATTCAGAATCATATTTCTCAGACTACTATCCCGATGGTAGTGACAGCGAAAGTGACGGGATCCAGGAAGATTGGAACACCATACACGAAAAGAATATGGAAGGTTTCTGGTAAATTAGCTCGCCTGATTCTTTTGGTTTCTACTCAATTTTTAGTTCGCTCCACGAGCATTTGGAAGATGGGATGACGGTGATAATCTGAAGACGTGGGAAAGCGGTATACCCTTCCCCAGAGGAGGTGCAAGAGAAGAGAAGTGGAGGCAGTTTTTATTGGTCAATCTGAATACATTGATAGGATCACAATAAGTGATTAGAGCAGACAATTATATCAAAATGTTGAGAGTATATTCGTTGAATAACGTAAGATCGACGTCTACCAGCGTCATACCTCCTCTGACGTCAGGACTCTGTTCCACGTCAGACATTCCCCACGAAAACAAGAATATCAACCCGTCTATATCAACCCCGTCCATCTCAAGCACCTTGATGGTTCAAACTATCTATTTGCAGTTCCTGAACAGATACTGTACCTCTAATTTGTCGACTGAACCCACGCTAAGACACTATCACCATGCCTAGCTACACGGGAAAATGCGTCTGCGGAAACGTCAAGTACAGCGTCTCGATAGACTCACCTGATGATGCACGAACTTCGCTCTGCCACTGTGGAAGCTGCCGAAGAGCGTTCGGTACCAACTTTGGTCTGACAACAAAAGTGAGCGTCTCCAAATCTGTTGACACACTCGAGACTAACAAAATGATCAGGTTGCCCTAGATGGATTTAGCTACGACGAGGGAAAGCCAAAGACATTCAAGCAGGAAAATGGGGTCGTTCGAGAATTCTGCGATAACTGCGGCGCGTTTATTTGCGAATACGGTGTATGTTCTACTGCTCCGTCGTACATGCCAGTGTTAATGTGCTGACAAACTCCCAGGAACAAGCTGCAGACAAGTTTCGATACATAATGTGGGGAACATTCGATGACCCTGACAAGTTCCCTCCCAAGGGAGAATTCTTTTGCAAATATCGTGCTGGATGGATGCCAGAGATACCAGGCAAGCCAATCATCATATCGACTTTCCATGCGTTTACTGACATCAATGCAGACCTCTTCCACAAGAATGAAATCAAGGAGTGATACTATTTTGTTAGGAGATCTGTGATATGACCTACTATTGAAATGCAATGCTTCATATTCCAGACGTTCGCATAAGAACGTTTACATCGGCGATGTTTATGAACTAGTGACAATAATGACGATAGAATAGACTAACTACAGATAGAAATAGGCTGACTATTTATGCTTGGGAATAAGGAAATCATGTTATATGACTCTTATTGAGGCTTTCTGGGTCTCTGGGCAACTGTGCGACCTGATGGTATTTGGTCGTTATTGTCTTAAAATTGTGTTTTTTTTATAAAGGTTAAATAAAGCTTTAAGCTTATTTTACAATTAGTTTGTGAACTAGGGCTGAAATCAGACTACTAAGATGTACAAGACAATGATAATAAATAGAAAGAAGTAGACTTTCGAGAGATCTGACCTGAAGCCGTTTGAGTAACAGACGTTACAGTGCGTTTCGTACATACAACGATGGAATCAAGAGACAACTATGCCATAGTAAGAGAGGAAAGAAACACAATGTTGATCGCCATACAGAAACTATTATCGTTAAGAGTAAGGAAGGGACTGGCAATGCCCTTGAAGTATAAACTTAAAAGCATCCACTCCATAGTCCAGCAGGAAACGCATCAGTAGCATGTTTCGAAACGTTATAATTGGAATCCGGATGGTCAAGGGCTCCTGAAGGGCCTTGACGCGACATAAGACTTCTTTGATCTCCCTGCTGTCTCGATCATAGTCTCGCAGTTTGAGCAAGAATTGCTTGAGTTCCGTCTTCAGTAACGTTTCATTCAATTTGCGACAAATTGTCTGTAACTGTTCAATAGTGAGCTTCAGTGACCTCATGATCGACAATAATATCTTGAGGAGACTAGCAATAGCGCTTGCAGCGTTGATAGCTTCCTGAGTGGCGATAAGGTCAATCTAAGAGGTACGAGTAAAACATGAAAGGTTTGAAGGCCATATAGCATTTTTGGAGGATTTCATTGCACGTGTATGAAGGTAGTCTTAGAGAATAAAATAACGGCCTGCCGTGCGAGTTTGTGATGATGCCTAAAGACCAAAGTCTCTTGTACCGAGCCTGATTTATGCAAAGTGCAAATTTGGACGAATAAGCGGGCTGAAGTAGAATCAAGTAGACTCTCGGTTAATTACATACAAGAACACAATTATCAAAGCTGAATGAGGGATTTATCTCATAAGTCAGCGACTTGCACCAATTACTTCTCCAGCCTGACGATCTATCTGGCTACAACAGGCTGAGGGGAACAGCATAACCAACTGGCAGAAAGATACAACACTGGATTGATAAAGCAATTTCTAGCCTACTTTCCATTTCATCCAATGGAGAAGCCCAGGACTACGAGATGCGGCTCAGGTGAAGATTGGAATTTATCGCGTCCAAAACGTTTGAAACCATCGACCGAAGAATTCTGCGATCTCTCACTAAGTGGCAATTCCTTTGGTGATTATACACGATTGCATCAGGGACACGTCAATATAAATCGGGTAGACAGTATCTCTCTAGAGCAGCGTAAGTCAATGTGCTTGATCAGATAGTCAATATTTAATCTTGAGCTATCGTGGCTGACCCGTACACGCGTAGATATTCCTAGTAAAGAGGTGGTGAGCGGAGTCAGCGAGATAATTCGCGGTCTACATACCCCACTATACAGGGACCCTCATGGCTTGGGTCGAGATTGGTACGAAAGGCAGACTATCAATGCCTTCCGCTGGATCTGGGACGAGCCAGTCGTGCAAAACACGATATGCCAAGGGGGTTCTCCACTGGTTATCGTGGACGAGACTGGCCAAGCTCATCGCTCTGCATCCTTAGCCCTTATGTCTGAACTATACAATCAGATACATACCCGAGGCTTCAAAAAGAGCATCTGTTACAGTCTCTGCGACCATTGGGACAACATCAATTTTCGCACAGTCCTGCAAAATTTACTAACGTCGTTGATATCTCAAAATGAAGATCTAGTACCCGAATTGAGGGATATTGCCTCCAGTTCCCGGGCTTGTTTATCGCCCTCTCGAGATATATCTGACTTTTTACTCGATTTATTCTTCAGTCTGTTGGAAAAGCTGAGACTTTCTGAATGTTATATCTTCCTCGAGTCGGTAGACGCCTATACCACAACATGTCGGACCAAGACTTTCAATGCCATCGTCACTAGAACAATACCCGGAGTTAAGCTTACTTGGGTGCTGTTCTCCAAAACTAACTGCGCTCATTCTTTGGGATCGCTTGCTGCAGCGTTCAAGATCTCGTTCGGCCAAACTTTCAGTGCCTTACAACTAAACTGTGTCTGCGACACTATCAGATCAAGTACTGATCTCAAAAATATCGGTCTTGCCAAGGAAGGTCAATTTCCTGACCTTAAGTACACGAAAGATGGTTGGAAGTGGCTCACCTCTAGACAGCCCTCAACTCTCGTGTGTGAGAGAGTGGATATGATTCAACCGGATCCTGGTCCAAGCGAATTGGTGAACCAATTTGACATCTCAAGTCAGATATTCGAACTTAGTGGCCACCGCGTAGCCCAAGCTCATGTTGTCTTGCCTACTACGGGCCAGTCTCTGGAGATGATGACCAATAATTTCGTCTGCGATGTGTATTTCCAGCTCGCTTATTACATCAACGAGGACAAGTTTCTGTGTCGAGACTACTTGATTCAACTGCCTCACGACCACCGTGCTACGCTCGTATCGGCTGCCAGTTCGAGCCTTGACCAGAAACCGCCACCTGACCTCCTGGTTAAATTGCTGAATCAACTCCAAAATTATGCTGAACTCTCTACCCTGATTTTCTTGAGTCTACCACCAGGGTTATCTTCAGACATAATACGTTTTATTCTAGAAATTCCAACCCTGCTGCCCGCACGCTACACTTGGAAGGTCTTGGCTACAGCCAGTTCGCTACAAGTGAATATGATCGACGCTAGAATTAAGGAAGGCGGCTCCAAGGTTCCGATCGTGACAGTTCATACCGAATTTGAAGGTAGAGTGACCTATTTAGCCGAGGCTGGACTTCATTGTTGAAATAGTGGTATGAGCTAACCAATTGAATCAAGAGTACCTTCAATCTCTGTTTTTCGAAGGTATGAATGAGATCAAACGTCAGATTCAGGATGCCCTGCCAGGAAGTAACGAGTGGATCTGGACTAACACGACCTTCGGGAATGGAATCTAAAGGCTGGGTTGTTATGGATATCCGGACCTCCAGGAACCGGGAAATCAGTCCTGTGCAAGACTATTTTACGGAGGTTTACTTCTGAGGTGAACGGACAAACACATACCTGTGCATGGTTTTACAGTGCCAGGGAACTGAGAAGAGGCACATCGCATGTATACATGTTGAGAGCCATACTACGATCTATTCTTACCACAAGTCCAGAGAGCTTCCCTGCAACGAGGGAGTTTTATCGACATCGGTTTCGAATGTCGCGGATGGGAGTTATCTGGCAAGATGAAGATGGGAATGCTCTAGCAACGATGTTACGCGAGATTGCTGTTGATGCAAGAACAGCCCCGACCCTCTTGATTCTGGATGGCCTTGATGAGTTCCTGGGGAGCCAATCGGAGCAATTCGACGTGAAAGCGTTTTTGGAATTGCTCTCGTTCTTAGCCTATACCAAGGGAAGCCGTATGTGGCTGATTACCTGCAGTCGTCCAGTTCCAGAGTTTCGATCTGAGTTTCTCGACTGCTTCCACATCCCGATTCACAGGAACAACTCTGAAGATATCACGATCATCGTTGATCATGGCATTGCAAGCCTTCGTACTCTATGGCCACATCGCCAAAGGAAACGAGGCGGCAAAGCCAGATACCTATACAATTTCAACCAAGCACTATTCAAAGAGCCCGAAAGGCTGGGTGCTGCGGAAGAGCTTGAACTCGAACTGTTAAAGGATCATTTGATCTCCCAAAGCCTTGGGTCTATCATATGGATCAAACTCATCTTCTCTGAGGTGGAACTGCTTATTGACCGGAAGGAAGGGTTTACTGTCGCGCAACTACGAGCAAAGATCCAGTCCTTGCCTCGAGATCTCCAGGCGCTGTATCGCGAAATAGTTTCTCGCCTAAAGCTAGACCAAGACCCAGAAAGATGCAGTATGTCTCGAAAGATCTTCCTATGGGTGACGGGTTCGCCGGAATGGGGCCCGTTGCAACTCCAGGGCCTTCGGGAAGGCCTTGCGATGCCAGACAACTATCAAGCATGTACAGAAATGGACTCGTTCGATAGACTCCAGATGAACCGTCATCAGATCGGGGAAGACTGGGAATATTTCTACTCGATTATTTATGCTCACTGCGGAGGGTTAGTTGAGCTCATACCACCCACAGAGCCCAGTGACTGTGTGACGTCTCGGGTTGAAGAGATGAGTGCTGGTTGGATCGTCCACCTTATTCACCATACAGCAAAGTCTTTTCTGGAGTCTATGGACGAAACCTCGCCGTTGCACGTTGTAGAAACAGATGCCATTCAATTCGTTTCCACACAATCTGCTTGGTTCATAACGCTGGCCTTCCCACCTGAGTGTTCGTGGGGTATTGTCAATGGTGCTGAAGGATCAGCTGGCCAGGGTCAGTTATGTCCTCGTTCACATAGCTCTCTCGCTCTTCAGTCTTGCACAGATATTCCAGACTCTGTGACGCAAAGACTAGAGAGTTTAATGCAACGTTTTACCTCGTCACCACTTACTTTGTTTGCGTTGAAAATATTAAGAAGTGGAGGTACCGACAGCATATGGCTATCCACACAAATCTCACCTGATTTCCTCATTTGGTGGGTCAGATATATACCCATACCACCAGAAAGTTCCAGAACTGCAGTAGATCTCTCAGCTTACCTTTGCAGCCCCCGACTGATGGACATCCTCGCCCAAGTTCTGAATTGTAGGCAGGTTCTTTCAAGAGTTTCTACGTTACATCACGACATGATGCGTGGGTTGGAGTATGGAACATCACTTACAGGTCTTCAGTTGCAAGCCGACATCGCGGACTACTCAAAGCTAGATAAGGCCAGTGAGGATCTTATGCATCCACTAGGTGATGATCCCTCGGGTAGAGCGGGCAGTGTGTCGGAGTCACGCATCATGAGCCACGGGTTAAGCGAACCAGCGGAGTACTCTGTAACGACCTGGACGGGGCACGAAGTGATGATCATGGAATACCCATGGGGAGACCCAGCTTTATGTACCCCGTCAAGCGAGTCTATGTTTTGGTCAGTGGTACCAGAAGACAATGCTGATATATCTCATGATCTACTTTGCATTGGTGGGTTTGCGTCGATTGATATCTAGATGTTCCTGATTACGTCAAGGAGAGTATGATAAATTAACAAGAAGTTTAATCACCTTCCTTATGCATCTCACTTATAAGCTTCCAACATATGCCCCTACGTTGACCTAATACTATTCAACAGCTGCTTGATCCTATCGAGCCGCCATAGCGACAAGTGTTCCAAAGATTGGGCCCCCCACTAAATCCAGAATGCCATAAAATACAGCTTCCCGAGCGGGAGAGATAACGTTACCACCCTCGCTCAATCCCCATGCAACACCATACCCTACCCAAACAACCATCATCAACGTGCTGCATTGAGCATACTGGCGCTTCAACTTTTCTCCTTTCGCCGCCGCGGCTTTGGTGCCAGTGAAAGCGACCTGGTAGCCTATGCCACCACATGCAATAGCTCCATAAAAGCTGTACCAGGTCAGCGACATCGACATGGCAATATTCTAATGTACTCACTAATAAGCCCATTTGTAACTGGTTGGAATTACTGCACCGCCGAGCCCGGTAGCAATGACGACGAGATCTAGAAATACTTCCAGCAATATGACTTCAATTGATGCCGACACCAGGAGGAATAACTCCGTCATGAGAAGTGGAGTTGCTATGAACCTGGATTGTGTAAGAAGAACCGAATTTCGACGTATTGAAGGTGCCTCACCATGAAAGATAACGAACCCAGAATATTTGGCGAGTGGAGTGTTGTCCTGAAAGTGTTGCTGCAGGCTCGCGAACGAATTCGACATCGATAGCAATCCAACCAATGTCGGCGGCCATCGCGAAATAACACATAGACATAACGTAACAGCTCAAGGCTGTCAAGAAGCAAACAGTCGATAATAGTTTCTTGGGTGTCGATAAAGCTGTAATGGCGAACGCAATCGCACACAACGCGGTAGTTGCTGTGAGAGACCAGCACCTGTAAGTTTGTCAGTAAGTGGCGCTGAAGTTATCATCGTCGTTTTGATTTTACTCGCCATGCTTTACCCCAGTCTGATATTGTGATGTCCGGTTGATTCATGTTTAGATGTGGCAGTGGTTTTATTATACTTGCCAGAATACAGAGTAAAATGTTGTGAGTATCCTATCAACCGATGTTACACCTGTTTGTGCAAAAAGGCAAAAGGTACCTTGTGAGAGGATGTAGAGTTGAAGAGTGGAAATAGCAAAACGAGCTGCACTTAGTCAGTATTCATACATTCCCTTACCTTAAAAACGCCCTAGATTCACTTGGGCCCCCTCGGCCATTATGACAGACATCCGGTACGGCAACCACTGTTTCAGAAATGTCACCGACGTCCAATTTGCCGAGAATTGTGCATAGTTATCTATGCCAATAGAATGAGGCTATGACTTGCTTTAATGAGTTTTCGAGTAAATCACTCTACATGTGAAGGAAACGGTACTCCATTTATCGTTATCCAAGAAGCCAGTATCACCAGTCCGCAAGTCACATCACCGGAAATATCAACCGTGTATTACTCGTGATTTTCACTCGTAATTTATACACCGCTAGTTTGTGTCTAAACCAGTTTGTCAAGTCCTTGTCCTCTTGCAACAACGGTATCCTAAGCCACAACCAGTCAGCTTGGTGCAATGTCTTATTACTGTGAGACATAGTAGTTTGCAGGCTCACTAAAGTACGTACCAAAAGATTCTCCGGTGTCCAGGCAGATAAGAGCTTAACTAGTAAACTTTTATCGCCTCTCCAGATCGTACCTGATTTGCCCCGGCCGAGTATATCAGGTACTAGCGAAGCCGCTGCTTCAGATGC
The DNA here is from genome assembly GCA_014898915.1 of Fusarium chlamydosporum. NCBI lineage: Eukaryota > Fungi > Ascomycota > Sordariomycetes > Hypocreales > Nectriaceae > Fusarium > Fusarium chlamydosporum. The sequence continues at coordinate 16,124 of JAAVUD010000040.1, read as the reverse complement.
AGTGCAGCCTTTCGGCCCTGCATTGCCGTTTCGCCAATTGAGAATTGTATCACGGATTGTAGTGTATCGAGACTTCGGAGGCAGTATCAAACTCAGCTTGTTATCGTTGAATCCAGTAGAGACGATACCGAGCACAACTGTGATCACGGAAACTCCAAAAGGTGCCAGTTCAAGACGGAGTGTGTCCGATACGACGGTCATGGCTGCTTTGGAGGATGCATAGATCCCTATGCAGAGGAAATAGTAAATACGGTTAGCCAACTGCTCTTATACAATTGAATCTCCAGAAGACCTACCCATCCAGGGCATGTGCAAAACAGACGATATACTGCATATATTTACCACTCTTCCCTTCTTGGCAATCAACAGATCTGCAAAAGATTGGATCATTCTGAGTGGACCCCATACGTTCGTCTCATAGACTCGCTGAGCCAACTCAAAGTCAGCGTCGAGGAGAGGGATCGTGTATCCAAGGCCTGCATTGTTGACTAGAACATCGAGCCCGCGACAGCCTCCGACCTCAGTGGCATTTGCGACGGCGCTAGCTGCGCCGATTATGGACTTGGTAGAAGTCACATCCAGCAACAGTGTCGTTACGTTGGGAAGCTCGGCCAGCTCGGTAGGAATTTTGCCCAGGTTGCGCGCCGTTGCGAATACATGGTGGCCCTTGTTCGCGAGTGCTAATGCGAGAGCAGCCCCAACTCCGCCGGCTGAGCAGCCTGTAACGAGGATAGTCTTGTGCTCTGTCGCGATTGACATGGTTGTGTGTGTTGTAAGTGGGAACACAAAGTCGCTGTTGGAGGAAATTTTAGAAGTGAGAGCGAAAACACAAACACCAAGGAAGCAATCATGGTTTACGGTGAGGTGCAATTCCTCTTCAGTATTAAGACACCCTCAATACTGAGACAAGGCGCGGCATTTCCCAAGGACTGCACATGACAGTGGCTTAGCATATCCACACACTAAGCGGCTGCCATACCATCTTCAGCTTCACTGACATCGGAATTAACTATATGATAACCTACTAACTGTGTAAATGGGTAGCTGATCAAGGCCTGCCCACTGTGGTTTGTTCTACGGAGGTTAAACAAAGCTGGAAGCTTTATTATCCACCCAGGTCAAAGCCGGCCAGTGGGAGTTTCCCCTGAGCCAAAATAGGCTTTAACTTGTCTATGACCATGTGAGACACGGCAATCGTGGAGTCGAGCTAAATGACGTGACATTTGTTCGTACCCGATAATAGTGATGTGCGACGGGCCTTGTCAGAAAGAAGGATCTGATTCCCTAAAAATAGAAATGATGTTTGTCCTCAATTTGAATGAAAGCCGTTGAGAATCCGGCTCGAAATTCCATGGTATAAAGACAACAATAATGAAGAAAGCTGCTGCTATCTGTTTTACTTTATTGAAGCGGTGTGATATATGCCGCAAAAGCACTTCTGAGACATGAGATGCAAGTATGTAGGCATGGCTGCATTTGGTGCATGTGACCTTTACCCTGGACTCACAACGAGGACCCTGCCTTCGAATTCCGCTTTCTTTCACCTGCCCCGCCGGCTAGTGTATACGGCCTCATCAGCGTCACTCTTGTAAATACTCGTCAAATCATCCTATCTTGTTCGCATAGATCATTGCCGCTACACTGGTTGGAAGATATTTATTGTTGGCTAATGGATTGGCGATGCTCACATCATGTCGGAGCAATTTCATGTAGATGCATTGAATCAGACCTTCCTCCCCTTTGTCAAAATTATCGAAGTCTTTCCTGGTTTTCAAAAAGCTAACACAATACTCCATTGTGGAGGTGACGGGTAAACCATTTCCAAAATGCATGGTGAATTTTCATAATAATTCAATGTGCACATTAACCTGTAATGTTCTGAATATAATATAATCGAAAGGTATGTCAGTTATATTGAAAGATGTAGTTGCAACGTAGCGAGTTTGTAGTCATGTACGCTTGTTACTCGTGAACATAGCGGACTAGACGTGTCCGAGAACGATGTTTCTATTGACGGCTCAAAAGGATAGTCATTTCGAAGGATGACAGACACACGCATACTTATACATGTACATATACTAGTAATATTGCTTGTGCAAACGGTTGTATGTGAATTTGTCGTTGCCAGTCCCGTGAGGGTCGGCCTTTACGTAATTGGATGAGATCATACCAGTTGAGCATGACCCTGGTCCCAATTCTGTCATTAGGAAATCTGCATTATTCTTTCTAGTAGTCTTTCTCTATATCACAAGCAAGAAAGTCGCCTGTCCAGATGATCGACCCTGGACAAGATCCTTTTTGCTCTTCATGGAACAATGTTGCGCGAAATTCAAAGCCACAATGTAAGTGGGGAGCTGAAAAGACAAAAGCGTACCAAATCTGCAATGTAAAGATGAGACATGCATAAGACGGCCCGTTCTAACTAATCAAACCATTGACCGTGTCATAACAAGAAGGGAATAGACATTCACGGGCCGTCCTGGCAAATCTTCTCATTGGGGCCCTCATAAAGACCGCATGCATTGCATCAGCAGCATGTATGGTATTCTAGAAAAGGCAGTCGTTTACCGGATGCAAAACACCATACAGAAAACTGAGACAAGAGAAAACAGGGCCTCAACAAACGAGATTGGCTGAGATGAGGCTGTAACGCTGATCGTCTTCTTGGGTGGCTCAGAAATCCACCGAAGTATCTTCATATCTGCAGAAGCTATTTGTATTATGAGACCTGCTTGAAAGTTACAAGCGTGGCACTCTACAATACGTTAGAAATCTCGACTGGTACAGATTCTAACATGCAAGTACTGCAACGAAGTGGCCCAGACTGGGCAAGGCCTAGCCGGCGTTCACGTCCTACTTCATTTCTGGAGCTTCCTATACAATGCATCATGCGAAGCATCGTCGTCACCAAAACGACTATACTGAACCGCTGCGAAGGCATGAAGAGGAGTTCTGAGACATCAATGCGTAATGATGAAAGATAGGTAATTCTGCTGGTGTTGAGCAGTTGAAATATTTGGCGATACTTGGTTGATCCACATATTTGACTTCTGGAGGCAAAACCAGTTACTTTACCCATGATAGGATCAGGTAGCGGTAAAGCTAGCATCCGTTCTTGGCACATATGCTGATCATGTAACGCTTCAAAAACGTCAATCGGGTCTTCAAGTCTATAAAGGTCCTCAAGCCTCCAGCCAACTTGATAAGACGTCCAACAACATCTCTCTCCAGCTTCCATACTACACACATAAGCACTTATCATCATGCCTTCCGGTCTTCCCACTGCCCCCGATACCGAGATCGGCTTCCAGCCACCTCCCCCCTCAAAATCACCATTCTTCAAAGCCCCAAACAACCTAGTTGGGCTCATTCCCTTTCCCATTTCCGGAGGCGACGGACCGCCTGTTATCTACAACCCTGTCATTATTGTTCTCACAGGCTACCTAGAGGCAACCAAGCCTGGTGCCCTTGACGAGGCAGTCAAAAATGCGCGCAAGCAAATCCCCGACTTCATGGACAAGCTCCATATCACCGATGCACGGTCCTTCTTAGACTTTGCCAACGATCTTCTCAAGTGGACACCCCACGAGAGCTACGAGGCAAAGGATATCTACGACATCCTTTGTGTGTTCTACTTCGTCATCGATCAGGAGCCTTTGTCTGACCTTCAGACAAAGATTGATCCTGATCAGGCGGGACTGCCTCTGACGTGGCTCTCCTCTTGGATTGTCGTCTATGCGCAGCTTATTGGACTGTTCATGGACTCACCCGCTTCAATCACAGAGGATTCTCTACAGAGCTTCAAGGACTCGCCTCTCTACAACTACGACGAAGCTCAAGTTCCTCCTGGAGGTTTCCGCACTTTCAATGAGTTCTTTTCTCGTAAGCTGAAGGCTGGCATGCGACCCATCGCTGATCCCGAGGACGATCATGTCATCGTTTACCCAGCCGACTGCACGTTTGATAGGTCGATTCCTAAAGACAGCATCATCAACATTGAGTCTGATGGAGTAGTCAATATCAAGGGTCTAGAATGGACGATCTCATCGCTTCTCAAGGGCAGCAAATATGCTGAGAAGTTCCACGGCGGTGTTTGGATGCATGCCTTTCTCAACACTTTCAACTACCATCGCCAGCATGCCCCTGTCTCGGGTGAAGTTGTCGAGGTTGAAAACATTCAAGGCGCAGCATACATGGAGGTCAATGCGAAATGTGAAATGATTCGCCAAGTCTGTGGCCCTGATGCTCCCGACAGCCCAGGATACCAGTTCCTACAGACACGTGGACTATGTGTCATCGACAACCCGGTTCTGGGTCTTGTGGCAGTACTGCCTATCGGTATGGCACAGGTCTCTTCGGTAAAGATGACCGTTCGGGCAGGCGACAAGTTGAAGAAAGGAGATGAAATCTCGTACTTTCAATTTGGAGGTTCAGACGTGATCTGTGTTTTCCAGCCACAAGCTGGCTTGAAGGTAGATGATTTTGTTGCTTCACCTGACAACACATACTCGAAGTACGGTACCATCTTGGCTCGAGCCCCGAAGAAGTAATGGAGATGGTTAGCTACAAGTGTTTGCAAAAATAGGAAATTGATCTTCTCTTATGCTCTTGAATATCTGGTGAAAGGTTGTGTTGCAATAGTTGCGGGCTTATATTAGTGGTGATACTAGTCTGTCTTTATCTTTCATATTGCCATTTCCTTCAACTCCGCCCAAATTCAACGGCTTCCTGGGATCGGCTGCTCACATATATCAGGACGTTTGCTCGTGAAAGAAGAGGGTTAAGAATATAGCTCACTCACCTGATGACAGCTATTGAAAAGAGTCATCATTCTACTTCACCCTGCAACTCGCTTGGTAGTTGGAGAACGGCAACTTCCCATATCTCCGTATTATATCAAGCAACCTTTCTTCATAATTTCTCAGTCCAGTCATTTCTGCACCGCCAATGCAGGAATAATCTCAACCGTCCAATCTTCATTATCGAACTCGCCGTGCGCAAAATAGAGGGCAGGTACCAGCTGTTTAGTATCCCTCATGATGTTGTGCAGGACGCCCTCGACCTTCCCACTCTTCCCGTTTCTCAGCTCCAGCCCCCGATTAGGTTTCCAAACCACGCTTCCGCTTCCCTTAGGCACAACCTCCCATCGTCCCGTTTCGTCAGGCTGTTCGCCCACGATCACATATATAGTAGTGACCTCGTCAAACCACCGCAAGATATCAGGAACCTGCTCGTCGTTGAGGAAGAATTCTTCGGGGACTGCGAAATTGGTGAACGGCATGTTGGGGATATCTACCACGCCTGTTTCTACAGAGCCCCGGCTTAGAGCTTGGTATTCTTGTTCGAACTCTTTCATGGTAATATAGATAGTGTCATCAAGTTCCATATATCTGTGGAAGGTGACGGCTTCTTTCTGGTGAGGTCTTGCGATGCCTTTATGTGACCAGAGTAATACCGTCTGTCGCGCTTCTTGATTAACGAAGAAGAGAGGCACTTCAATCGGTAAGGTAAGACTCTCATGGCAATAAATATCATGCTTCAAATTGTGGTAAAGTTGCGAAAGGGTGCCGTAGTCGTCGGAGTCGTCAGAATCGCAAGACATCAGTGGTTGATTTAGATCCCAGCACCCTTCCTTGTGCATGCACAAGCGCCTTCTGTCGGTTGGCTGCTCATCAACACATGATTGCAGGGCATGTTTCCATACCTCAGCCCGTAGCTCGGGCGGAAGCTTAGGGAAGAGAGCGAACATGCCACATGTACCGAGAAACTGTCGTAAAACAGTGACCGTTTGATAGTGATTGGGTATTCAACAAGTTTCGCTAAGGCTGCGATGGTGACAGGATCAGATGTGGGGCAACGTGGTTGCCGATGGTGCTAAGCAGCTGTTCAATACCGCGGCTCAAAGAAAGAGGAGAAGCACAACCCGCAAAGGATAAAGATTTCCGTCGCTCTTTATGAGTGAAAAAGGCCGGTGTTATGATCTCTAACAATCAAATTTGGGTGTGAGGCAAAGATTGGAATCCCCTGGCAGGTGTGGGTTGGTCCTTGCTGGCTTAGTCAACTACCTCAACTTCCATTTAAGAGATCAAAGCTTCCTGCACCTGCCTGCACCCGCACCTGCACTCGCACCTGCACTTCTTGATCTTTGCAAACACAAACCAGGCAGCAGTCCATCAAGGTCGCTGTGCCTTCCCAACTCAACGCATCCATTTCTATTCTCAAGACTTACAAACAGAAGTGCCAAGCACAGGTGCGGCCAATATTTGTCAATATGGTGGAACCGGAGAAACAGCAAAACACCACCGACATTGATAAACCCAATTATAAACACATTTCGGAAGCGATTGGCGAAGAATCCAAGTTCCTTCTGGCAGAAGACAACAAAGTCAATGTCCGTTTGTTCTGCTATCTGTTTAACAGACTCGGTCACGAATCCACATATCAGATCGCATGGAATGGCCAAGAGGCTGTCGACATGTATAAAGCCTACCCAGAAAGATATAAGCTGATCTTGATGGATGTTTCGATGCCTATCATGGGTGGTATGCAGGCTTCCCTACTCATCAGAGAACATGAGAGGAAGAACAATCTTCAACCGACGATTATTGTGGGGCTTGTTGCAGGTTCGATCAATGGAGAAAAGGAAAGATTGATCAGCGATTTTGGAATGAATGATGTTTTGTCGAAGCCGTGTAAGTTGGAGAAGTTAAGACAGCTGCTTCAAGATTGGCAGGTTTAGAGGAGGACCAAATTGAATGACTGGACTGAGAATGAAAACAAATCGTAAAGAATGAAATACAAGTTGGGTAAAAGCTTTGACCAATTTTGACGATAATACTTCACAGATCCTGACCTTTCAACTGTTCCTCAGTCCAGTCCCACAATTTTCTCGCCATCTCATCATCCAACCCATGACCCTCTAACCCTCCAGTCTCTCCAACCGGTTCATAAAACTCTCCATTCTCAACATCCGGCGATGTAGCTGCCCATAGGTGATTTTTTACCCCCTCAGAAATAGGTCCTGAAGCCTTTGGCACAATATGCTCCTGCAGATATTTCATCATTTCGTCCCCCGGCTCGCGCGAGAATAGCTCAGTTTGAACTTCACCAGGGTTGATAGCGATGTTTTTGAACTGGTATCGCTTGGCAGCCTCTCTGGCGTACAGAAGGCAGGCCAATTTGCTCTGTGCATATCGCATTGGGAGTGGTGTTTCACTCGTCGCAGATCTGAGAGTTTCGAATTCGATGCCTGCGGGTCCAACATGACGAAAGCCTGCGGAACTAAGGTGTACCACTCGCGCTTGGGGTGTCTTTTCCAAGACTGGCTTGAGAAGCTTCAGAAGGAGAGCGTGTCCAAGATGGTTAATACCAATATGCATCTCGTAACCATCCTTTGTCAAGACTGGAGGTACACCCATAACACCGGCGTTGAGCAAGAGGACATCAAGTCTGCCTTCCTTGTCGAGGAAGCCCTTTGCCGCGGTCTTGATGTTTTCGAAGCTGGATAGGTCCAAGTCCAAGAGTGATACCTTGGTACCTGCAGATGCCACACTTCTGACCTCCTCTAGGGCAGCGCTTCCTTTGGTCGAGTCGCGAGCCGTGATGTAGATATGAGCTGGAGAATGCTTGGCTAGTTCGATGGCCGTAGCTTTGCCAAGGCCAGTGTTGGCGCCAGTGATGAGGATGACTTTTCCATCCAGAGAAGGAATGTCTCTGGATGGATTAAAGGCATAGGTCTTTGAGTTGGACATTCTTAAGCTGTAGATTGGATGGAAAGGTATGTATTCACCACTGGACTTGCAGTTATGGGATAAAAGGTAGGAATATCGAGAGCTGCGGCGAGATTTAAGGACAGCTCCAGACGCTTGGAACAAAGCGAAGGATTGAATAAATGCTTTTCAAGACCGGAGTTAAAACTATCGACGGGCCCGAGAAGATCAAGTATATGCGCCTTGTGAGTCCCATCAATTCGTGCGTGAGACTTGATCTGGCGGGTCGCACCGCTTTTGACCAATGAAGGGACAGGAAATGCGAGCACACCAATAATCTCAGTCAGACAACCTCAAAAAAATTGGCGAGCAAGCCAATCGCGAGGCTAACCACAATCCGCACTTCATCAAATACTTGCGCGGCCCCTTGATGCTCTCGGTCTTTCTCAGAGGCAGGGGAACGTCAAACTATAAGCTAAGCAATATCTCGCATTATGTCCCGCTCTCTAATACCATGCGAGGGTATTCTAACCAAATGTGCCATTCAGGTGTCAGATAGTCCACGATCAAGCCCATCAGATACGCTCCTGACTCTCCCACCTGCCATAATCTCCGCCCATAATGTAGTAGTAAAGCATAATAGCTCAGCAATATCAGAACTTCTGGTTTTCTTGCTGACAAAAGGCCAGTAAATTCTGGAGATGCCAACATTGTCCACTGAAAGATCATGCGATACCTAGCTCCCCCTTCCTTGGACGATATGGCATCGAAGCCAAGTTGGAGATAGTCGATTGCGATGTAGCAGACTTTCTTCTCATCTTCTCGGAGTGACCGAGATTGTTCGATGAGTTTGGTGATAGGCGCGCATTCGGTGCCTACAGGGTCTTTTGCTGACTCCCTCCTGCTCCATGATAAAATGGGTTCGAGCTCTGACTCCACAAGCAAGGGCCAAGCAGATACGACGACATTGTAAATCCCACGATTTAAATCGACACATTGTACGTAGTGAGCCAAGAATCCTTCAAGTCCGTCCTGGTCACGATGAGCTAGCGCGTCGGCTAACAAATGATGTCCGAGTGTGACGGAAAAGAGAAAGATTGACAAAATATTCGACGAGTCAACATCTCTTCGGGTAGCGTTAAATAGTGAAACAGCTCTTGTCTGCAGACTGAATGCTTGCTGAAGGTAATTTGATGCACGATCTGCATGTATCGCGGCTAAGTGACGTGCAGAAAATGCCAGGATCTGGTGTAAAAGATAAGGTGCTTTCACGCTTTCTCTGATGCAAATGTCAAAGCTAGCCTGATAGTCCTGAGCTTTGTCTCCAAGGCTGAAGATATCTCTGTCAGTCATGAAGTGCACAAACAACTCCATGTGCTCCATGTTGACGACACTATCGAAGACTGGGCCATGGTCGTTGGGTGTGGTAGTACTGCCTGTCGACGCGGTACTAGTTGCCGCATGGTCATTGGATGGAAATGAGCCTTCTCGAGAGGAAAGGTCCGAAGCATACGAGTCCTGGTCTCCAAGAGTAAAACTGCAACCTCGCCCTGACATGGTACAGAGAAGGCATCTTGGTCGACCCTCATCGCACTACAGAACACGCGTGTTAGTCATCAGCAGATCACAAAACGAAACGGTGTCTTCGGATACCTTGACATGACGTCGCTTGCTAGCAACACGTCTCATTAGCTCAGCTCACTTAATTTATCTTTTACCATTTCATCAGCTCACCATTGCAGACAGCCTTGCTTGGACTTTTTATGGCTCCTGCGGAGCATGTTGGATTGCTTGTGCACACCAGATATTTGTGTCGGATTTCCTGGGAGCCAATCTAGTCAGTATCATGAGATCAGAATTTTCGCAGCCATACTTCAATCGTGTTATGATTATCTTTGGTGGTTCTGCAAGCTGTATTCGTCTCCTAGAAATGTCAAGAATCAGGAGTCTCAAAAAGTCGAGACGTAAGAAATCAACATTGCTGAAGGATCTCGGAAATGTCAGCACGAGCCTTGACTCTAGTCTCTAGATGGAAATGATCAGCCACCATCCCTGTCAGTCTAAGCTTTGACAGACTGAGGCTAGGTTACTCCAGGAAAGATGTCTTCGATCATCCTTGTCCGTCGCTTAGCTAACACGCGTGTTCAAGGTCAAGGCGCACTCCTTCTGTCTCGATACCACAGGCTAAACGCCTAACCTAGAGTTGGGGATGTTTGATGCGCACTTGTGCCTACGCAACACGCGTGTCAGCAAAGTAGATTGATAAGTTCTTTGTTGGAATAGTAATTAACACAAAATCGGTATTAAAGCGTGCGTGCGTGCAGCTTTCGTATCGCAATGTTTTCTCATCAAATTTGTTTAAATTCTTCTTGTCAGTAATTAAATTCGTTCATTAACCCCCGAAAAAGCGAAGCAAAACCTCAGAATGGCGAAACTCAAGCCGTTCAAGGGCGATTACTACCTGTGGGAATACCTTCCCAGTCTACCTGGTGCAATCGCATTTGCCGTCGCCTTTCTTCTCATCACTTCAGCACAAGGTTGGCGCATGTTCAAAGCGAAACATTGGTTTTGCATTCCCTTCTTCCTTGGCGGAATATGTATGTCCCAACCTTCCATTCTTATCCGACTTCACTAATATGGTACAGGTGAAGTACTTGGGTACTTCTTCCGAGCCCTTGCCTGGAACGCTACCGATTCCCTCGCCATATACATTATGCAATCGCTCTTCCTCCTCTTACCACCAGTCTTTTTCGCAGCGACATTATACATGGTCTACTCCCGCATTGTCAGAGCTGTTGGTGGAGAAGACTACTCTCTCATCACCGTTCGGAAAACAACTCGTCTTTTTGTGATTGGAGATTTCGTCACTTTCAACATCCAAGGCAATGGCGGTGGATTACTAGCCAATCAGAAACTTGCCAATGCTGGCAAGATCATTGTGATCGTCGGTCTCATAGCACAGATTCTCCTGTTTCTCGCATTTGTGGTCTGCTGCGTGGTTTTCCACAGACGATTTAGGGCCCATTTGAGGCGGTCCCATACTCCTGTCGAGATTCGGTGGGAATCATTCCTCAATATGCTCTATTTTACTTCAGCACTTATTCTGGCGAGAAATCTCTTCAGAGTCGTTGAGTTCATCATGGATAAGGAGGGGTATTTACAGCAGAAGGAGTGGCCGACATTCGTGTTTGATTCTTCCTTGATGTTTCTGGTTATGATCGCCTTTTACACATGGTATCCTGGAAATCTTGCATCACACTCGAGGGACTCGACAATTGAGCTAATGCCAAAGGGTCAAACTAGCTCGAGGGAAGTCGTAGCTTCACATTAGCTGAGACAAAGTGTCCAAAACATTATATTTGAGAGATGGTGTCGTGACTTAGACCGCGGTCACTTGATGATGGATTGGTGGACATCGATGGCGACTTATAGGTAGGCTATTGTGTGAGACATAGAGTACTACTTTGGCGCGAATAGATTAATTGCCGTATTTACTTGATACAAACAATCGATTAATCTATTCAATTGAAAACTTGTCAGACTATCTGTAACCCGTTCTAATAACTCATCTTAAATCAGCCTTCTGAGCCTAAATATCACAGTTAGCCTTCTCTAGGTACTAAAGAAATAACTAATTATTTTAATAGAATAATTAAAATAATTAATCTTTTATAATAATTAAATACCTATTAACCTTAACTCTGCCTATACTTATAATCCTGCCAGAACAATAAGTAGACTAAGGATTAAGTAATATCTAGCTAATTGCCTCTTAATACTTCCTAGGCATGATATCCTCTTGAGCATTTGGCCGATTTAGTCTCGCTTCCAGCTGTCGCTTCCTCTCCACTTTAGCGTAATGAAGACCGCATGCGTTACAAAGTGTTCGTGCACCGTCTGGTCCGCGTCTCCATTCCGTGGTGTCAGTTCTATTGCAACTAAAGCATCTGCTAGGAGGCACAGCACGCCCTTTTCCTTTTACCAGTTCTGCGCTAACCGTGGACATATTGTTGCCAGTGACGCCTTGAGGGTCTGAGTCTTCCTTGGCATCGGCACGACCCACGTTAAATGGTTGGACATTTGGGGAATTTCTATAAGGAGGTATGAGCGGCGGAGCGAGACTGGGGTCAACTTGTAGGTCTAACAGAGCCCGAAGGTGCGAGTTGGCTTCCTCGAGGTGACGATCCAGGTCTTCGAGGTTGGCGGGCTTATTTCCACCCTCGATGTCTAATGTCGTAATATCAGCCGCCGCTGTAGCATCAGTTTTGTCGCCATAGGTAGGTTCTGTGCACGCTTCTGGTTTCTCTTGAGTCACTCCAAGGCAAGATGTTGGTGTTTTGCTGTCGAGAAAGTTAGAATGTCTATTCTTGACATGTTGTTCAAAGTGGGGCTTCGCTTTGAAGAGCAGGTTGCATCCTGGGGCTAAGCATCTCCACCCGTCCTCATCCTCTTGCCTAGCCCATCTCTTCTCATTTTCTTCTTCAACAAGCTTGAAGAGGTGCTCCTCATCTATTTCTTCTGATCCGTCTGACGTAGACTCATCGTCAGAATCGTCCTCATTATCAGAGTCGACGTCAAGCGGAAGGGCAGCAAGGGAAATCTCTTCCAGATGGGCCGAAAGATGCTGTGAGATGACAGAGCGACCGCTTCCAGTCGCAACATGGCACAGCGGACACTGAAAGCTTCTCCATTCGGGTTCCATGCCATGGCCCAAGGCAAGGTGCCGGATCCAGGACTCACTGTCGGTGAACAATTTGCTGCTATAGTTACAGGCTGGCTCGTGGCAGATCCATGGGCGGAGATCAAGGTAAAGATGTTTCCTATGCTGTGGTTAGCAATAGCAAGAACGAGATGGCCAAATTCAACTTACTTCCAAGTCGAGTTGTTTGTGATATGCACCGTCTTACCGCATGCGATACAATCGAAAGGTTTCCCACGTTTGGCCTCTGCGGACAGAGGTGGTATGGACAAGGACTTTTGTCCTTCCCGCCGGTAAGACATGATTGTCTCAGCATATTCAATTGCTGTGTTAATGGATGTTCCAATTCCGGAATCGTGGAATATAGAGACACTCTCGGTGCAAGGGAGGTCTATTCCTATTCCTAGCCCTGCTTCCTGCGGAGCGTGGTTTTCTTCACGGGCGTCTTTGTTCTCACGATAGCGTACCAAGTTAGCGGACGCGAGCCGGTCGATCAAGGTTTCTTCGGCCGCTGGAAACCTGGCCTTAATCTTTCCGATGTACGGAGAGTGAGGTTTAAAGGAGGCTATCTTTTGCACATCATCACGCGAGGGGTCGATAGAGTCTGGAGCAGGTGACTTTATCAACAGGGCAAGGTCCATAAGGCATCGCACATCTGTCCATAGGTCTTCGGCGACGTCGCCCCAGTCGCTAGATTCCGAGACAGATGCGTTACTATCGCTCTCATCGCTGTCAGAGACATCGTTGTAACCCTCATGGAGATCCATCTTGGCTTCGGCAGCGACACCCTCCAGCAAGCTGCAAGCGCTAGTCCCGGCATCACCAAGATCCAGGCGGGGGATCAAGCCTGAATAAGTTAGATAACTCAACCCTCAAGAGCCATTCAAGGAAAACAAACGATTAATAAGAGTCCTGTTGATGCTGACAAGTGGCTCAAGGATTGATCGACGCAAGGTCCTCGAACGCGCCATGGACTCGTCTAGCTTTCCCCGTCCGATGCCATATCCCACATCCCACAATGCAAGTGAGCTGTAGCACCTTTCGAGTCGGCGGAACAGATTTGTCGGGATTTCTGGATTATTGGACATGCATTTGAGGACCCTTTTGAAGACGGCGACGCATTGCTTGACAAGTCGACTGGCGGCGCTGCCGGGATCTGGCTCCGCCACCTTGATATTCCACTCTCGAACTCTTGCCAACGCGCCGTCGGCCGCTGATGCTTTCGGAAGGCTCATTATCGCGAATGGGATTTGTAGCCAGCACAAAGCTATAGGCAGTTATCAACAGCTGGATCGAACTTGATGTTGGTACTGAATGTGGACGGTGAAGCTTGATGCTTATTGTCTCAGGCTTTCTTGGCTTCCCCTCGCATAGCATAGCCCCGCATGGGAGAAAGCTAAGGAGCCCAGTAAGCCTGATTGTGATTGCTCAGCCTCACGCAAGAATCGGCTGTGCTCTCTGCACATCTTGCATAATCGGGCTCCTTCTTGGAACCCCGCTCATTCGATCAGCAAAACGCTCGTCGCTTCGCGTCTTCACTCACCAAACCTGGCAACCATGGCTGAACTGGCCCTGGGCATCCTTGGCGTCGTGCCTGTCGCCCTCAAGTCGTACCAGATTTTCGCATCCAAGTTGAAGACATTCCGACACTGTTCTAGCACCGTCCGGCGGATGCACAAGATGCTAAGGATTCAACGGCGCGTATTCGAAAATGAATGCCAGCTGCTCCTTCGCGATAGTCTCAACGACGACAGCACGGCGCAAATGATGACGGCAGACCCGGATCATCGGGCTTGGGGAGAGAAAGGTTGGGATGATAACTTGCGGGCGGCGTTGAAGGAGAACTACGACGAGTGTGTTGAACTAGTCCAAGGTGTTCTTGAGACTGTCCAGCAGCTTGAGAAACAGTTCACTTGCTTCCAAGCTGTAAAGTCGAACCAGAAGAAGGTCTTAATGTTTTAATGCTTAAATTAGCCGCCCATTGCTAACACTGGAATACAGGGTGAGCACGTCAAGGAGACTTGGAAGCGCCTCGGCGATGGCCTAAAAATGGCCTTGAACCAAACTGATTACGAGGCGGGACTGGACGATCTCCGGGCAGCCAACAGCGATCTGAGAGGCCTAAGAGAGCAGATAAACCAATTGCAAAAACCTTGTGAAACATCAGCGATAAAAAGGCCAGCAACAAACTCTCTCGGCTGGGCTGATATACGACGAGCCTCGAAAGCCCTTCACGATGCCCTGTTAGGAGCTTGGTCGTGCAGTCAGCCTAGCCACGCTCGACACATAGTCAAGTTATTTCTGGAGGCTGAAAAAGCAAACGAGGACATTCAAATGACTATTGCCATTTTATGTGAGGGCTACGTAAAAAATGCTGGTCAAGCTGACTTCAACGAGCTGCAAGTCAGGTCGAGACAGATGGAATGGATCCCGCATCCACAGACTTCCATGCCGTTACCAGACACAGGTGAAGCGCAACCGTCAAAGCGAATCAAGGCAGTCAGATTCAGCGCTCAAATTACGAAATCATGCTCAGCCCGAACAACTACTGAAGTACGTCATCGGGTTGCTCAATCCCTGTCTGTTGCTTCCTCGGACTTGCGATGCTCTAAAGACGTCTGTTCGGAAATTACCGTCCGATGCGGCCGGAAGACAGCCGACATGAACCCACTTTGTTTAGGGCACATTGATTTCAAGGCCGAGGAGAACTATCGACACCTATTCTTCTCTCCTAATAAAAGCTTCTGTGAAGGATTTTGTTCTTCTACCATCAAGGCTAGCAACTCAATTTCTATGGACAGCATCATCTGCGAAATGTCTAGGGATGCATTCTCAACCGTTGATAAGCTCAAGATGGCACGGGCTTTGGTATCGGCGGTTCTCAAGTTTCACACTACGCCCTGGCTGGGAGAAGCCTGGAGCCTCCAGGACTTCTCATTTTTCCATGACGGAGGCCAAGATCTAACACCAGCCCTGCATACACTTCACGTAGGGATCGAGTTTGATCGTAACAGCCACCGGCGAATTCGCTCCGAATCCACTGTGGAAGATGTCACGATGACTTCAGCCAGCTTCAGCCGCCTAACGGAAGTGAGCGAAGACGAGCGACTATTCTGCGGTATCGACAACGTGGCGCTGCACTGTCTAGGGGTGGCGCTACTGCAGATTGATCGTCAAAAGAGATTCGAACCTGGCGATGTACTCAGTGTACGAAAAATGGCCAGAGTGAGCTCAACCCTTGGGCCGCGCTATCAAGAGATAACGCAAAAGTGCTTGCGGTGCGATTTCGGCTATGGGACTGATCTCGGAAAGACTCAGCTTCAAAAGGCAGTATATGAATCTGTAGTTGGGGCATTGGAGTTAATGATTTCGACACTTAGTATTGATGATGACTTGTAAAGTAGTACTGCATTTAGAGATTAATAAGGATATTACTTAGTTGCCCGTTGGAAGCCCCGAGAGGCACAGCTACCTCTAAGATCCTCATATAAGTATATAAGAAAATAAGCCTTTTATTTATTTATTTAAAATTATTAAATGTTTAAAAAATAAATAGATAATTATATTAAAATAAAAATCTTTTATTATTTACTTTAAAATGTAAAAAAAGTTTTAAACTTATATAATTGTAAAGAAATAATTAATTACTATAATATATAATTATATAGATTAGTTTATTTTATTATTATCTATCTCTATTAATGGTAGGTATTACA